>QEOT01002052.1:14244-41875 GCA_003123785.1 Pterocarya stenoptera
GGGTGTGAGGTGGGTTGAAACCCCCGGGTGCGTAATCAACGCGGGAAATGGAGATGCCAAGCGTGTTTAGCCCTCCTACTTGGGCTACAGTCACCGGTGTCATCTTTGCCCCGAATGGGACGTTTGTTGTGTTGGCTGCCATGTGTAGTCCACTGAAGAAGAAGTCATCGGCTTGAACCAGCTTGGGATCCTTGCAGGCCAAACCATTCACTAGAACTGCCATTTATAGAAAAGAGTCATGTAAATTATGAATTAAAAAGACTCGCACATATATACAGCATGGCCTAATTAATTTGAAGTACAGTTTCTAGAGCCGCGCTTTAGAAATGGATTATATGCAGAAGCCAAACTTGCGATCATGACAAAGGTAGAAACATAGTTTATGCTAATTATGTTTCGTTTTGTACGTACCTGAACGTGTTTTGTATGCAACGCAGAAATCTTGAAGAGGGCTTGGGTCAGATGCCAAGGTACCGACGGTAAAAGACACAGCGAGGAGTCCTAGCAAGAAGAGGCGAGAAGCCATGATTTCAATAATGTAGTTCGATCGGTTGTGAGCTTGGGAAGTTTCAAGTTTTTGGGTAGGAAAAGACCTTAAAAAACAAGTATTTTGGGAGAAAGATTTATGGAACATGCTTATATAAAGGGACAGGGTTGAGATATATATAGCATGAAGTTTGTTGTGTGCCCCCAAAGAAGAGTTCCATCTGTATACGTGTAGGGAAACTGAAGGAACGACGTTAGAGTCAAAGTCTAAAAAAGAATGCATTAATTAATGATAGGAAAATACTTTAACTACAAAAGGATTACATAAAAGTAAACTCATAAACTGATGTGATTTGATACAGTACATCAGATTGTAAAGTTATTTTTATTATAAAGTAAATCTAACGGATTCTATGAAACTACATCAGTTTGTGCGTTTACTTTGTATAATTTCTTTCTATCTGTAGAAGTTCTTTTACTTTTTCACTACTATTCACAGGAAAAAAAAGTTTCAAATTTTTTTTAAAAAAGAGTTTGTTTGGATCGATCTAAATCCACATTTATTCGATGGCAGCTGTCATCAGATAGATATGCAGGACAATTAAAGGAATTCAAAGTGTGGTTTTTCCCTCTTTTAGTGGGCCTGTGAGGAGCAACAAAGAAAATAAGAAAAGAAGGCCCAGCCTAGTAGAATAGGCCCCTCGGCCCGACCCACAGTAGGCTCGCCTGGATGCTACCCCCTTTTGGGAGCAGACTACAGGGGAGATGGGACTCGCCATCCTAGAAATCCCTCGGACAACATCCAGCCCTTGAGTACCTACCCACATGAACGAGCAAGAAATGAGGGGGACCCTCGATCCTCTGACAAGACACCAAGCAGAGTAAAGCAAATCGGAGAACTACGCTGTATTAATGACACTATTAATCGAAGAACCACATTAATGACATCGTCGCAGAGGTACACCACATTAAAGGACCCTCATAAAAGGACAATACAAAAGGCATGGGCTCCATGGGGGTAGGCACGATTTGTCCTCCCAAACTCCCGATATAAATGGCAATTTTTCAGGTACGAAAAAAGTTGTCTGGCATCTAGACTCTCTCAATATTTACAAATTTTCAAAATACTCTATTGACTTTGGTATAAGAAACGTAATTCTTTGTTTTTGGGTAGTTGAGTTCTGACCCAAACCGCCTGAAAACTTACCTCCTTGGGGGGTTTTAAAGGGGTGAGTCACGCCAAAGGCCGCTTTACCCCTCTCACAGAGGATTACGGGTCCAACCCCCCTGCAGCCCAAACATTTACCCTAACCTCCATTGCGAACGAAGAGTGGGTTTAGCACCAGGCTGACCCAAATCTTATTTTTCCCTATGATGCTAATGAGCGGGAGTGGGTTTAGTCTCAAACTGCCCAAACAAATTACCTCCCAACGAAGTAGCAGGGGTGAGTTGCGCTAGATGCCGCTTAGACCTTCTTGCGGAGGAGAGCGGGTCCAGCCTTTTGGCTACTTGAATACTTGCCCCAAATCCCATCCCAGCATAAGAGCGGACCGGCCCCACGACTGTCTGAAAAAGTTTCCTCCTTAAGGAATCAAAGGGGTGGGTTTGACTTGAGGCATCCCGACCTCTCTCCTATGGAGTGTGGGCCTAGTCTTCTGACTATCCGAGGATTATGAAGTCTAACTCCTACTAAGCTAAGTATAAAGTTATGATAGCCTCCTTATTTTTCAACTAAGAATTATATACGTAATGTCAATGGGTGGGAGCGGGTCTAGTCCCAAACTACCTGAACAACCTATCTCTTGCGGGGATAGAAGGGACGGGTTGAGCCAGAGGCTGCCTTGTCTCTCTTGCAACGAAGAGTGGATCCGGCCTCCCAATCACCCGAATACTTACCCTTGCCCCCATTAGAGCAAAAAGCCGCCCAGATTATGTATATTCGACTCTACGACCAAGGTGCTGCTCGGAAGGGCATAGAGGCGGGTTAGCAAAATACTTCCCATCCTCTCCCCCCGAGGAGGCAACCAGAGTCTCCTTGGCGCGGCTTAACTCTTAGTGGGAATTTCCATTCCCTCCAAGCCGACGTCAATGGATGGGGGCCAACATACGCTGACGACACTTCTTTTTTCAATTGCACATAAAAATAAAGCATGGCAACGCAAAATAGAAAAACCAAAGGAATAGGCAGGGTAAAGTACATCCAAGAGACAGACGACAAAAAGGAGGAAATTGGATTAAAGAAAAATTAGAGAGACATCGGCCTTGTCAAACAATATCGCTAAAGGCACCAAAAGGACAACTACCTAATGAGGGTGAATGAGGACACTATAAGCAGAGAGTCGTTGACCAGCGTGCACGTTGAGAATAGGTTAGGCACTGGCGAGGTGGACCGTAAAGCTCTTGATGACGACAATCCCCCCCCTAACACAAAGCCCATAATTCCCTATGTAAAAACCCACAGGCCGGTTGTAATAAAAAAAAAATGGTGGGGGGGAGGAAGAAGAAGATAGAAACATCGAAGATGAATACGTAAAAACAAGCAGCCTGGCACAGCAAAGTATAAGGCAGTTTCATTAATGATAAGAGTTACACCCAAGTCGCATGGCGACGACGCACAGGTATATACATTTACAAAAAGAAAGAGAAAGAAGAGCAAAGTGAAACAACGGCAATAAGACCTCGACATCAGGAGCATCGATCTTAGGGACATCAGGCTCGAGGTCACCATGTTCGGGAGTAGCAGGCTGGGACATGGCCATCCCTAGCTTGCAACTAAACTTGAAGGCTTCATTGTCAACGACAACCTCGGAAAGGTCAAAATCCTGCAAATACTTCTCAAAGACCTGTGAAAACAGCTGTGAACTCTACATAATATGGTCCCACAACGACTTAAGGCCCTTAGCACACCCATGCACCCATGTAGTATTGTGAACACCCATGACCAACTTCAGCTAGCTGCCTAGGCGGGAGGTGATGTCTTGCACTTGGAACAAGTTGCTCCGAAAATCTGTAACAAGTCGCTCCAAACCCCCCATCCACTTGGCATCTTCCTTTTCCTTCTTCTTTAGCTCCTTCTGACGGTGACTAAGCTTCTCAGTTTTCTTGCTACCCTCCTCCAGGGCAAGCCAGATCTTCCTCAGCTCTTGCTCTAGTTACTTTCTCTCGCCCTTCTCGCCATCGGCACATTGTAGAGTAGTTCGGGTCATCATGCGAAGGGCCTAATTTTCCAACTCAACGACCTCTTGGTCGTCCACGATAAAGGCTACCAGATGAGAGGAACTCTGAAAATAAGAGAAACCAACATGGAATGATCAATAAAAGAATCTAGAAAACAACAAAAATAGGAAGAATATGGGAAAAGAAGTTGCAACGCAATAAAAACCTTGTGGAAGAAGCCAAATAAGCACTTGATGACCTGGCTAATGGCTTTCGTGTGACAACCCCCTGTTTCCAACCAGCTAGAGGGGGAATGACCTCCACCGAACTCTCCCTCGTAGGCGTTTGTGCGGTCTCCTTGGTTCGATGGGCTTCGTTAGCTACCTCCCTGGTCACAAGGATCAGAGGCTGACCTTCGATGCATTCTACGAGCGTCGGGATTGCTTTTTCAGCAATGGTGCCTGCCTAGATGTGTAGATCTTCTTATAGAGACGTCGAACCCTCACTGATTGCAATATCCAGAAGGAGCCCACATTCCGCTTGGTGCTCCACCTTCGCGGCTTGGACTCTTAATAACTAGGTCCAAGCCTTTGATAGGCTCTGGCTCCTCTCCACCTATCACAAAAGCTAGATCAACCTGTCCGACAGCTGCAGGCGAAGACGTTGTTGCAACCTCAGCACCGGGGCCCCTTGAATGAACCTCAACCTCGTCCCCGAAAGAACGGTTGCTGACAACAGAACGGGTAGTAGAAGTGGAGGAGACTGCCATATCTACGCCTAGGGGGCACTGCCCCACTAAGGCACCCTGACTGTAAAAGCTTCCCGAAGTTGGGCGGCAAGGTCACTAGCTTCTAGGGGCACACCACAGGCACTGAGTGGTGCAAGCAGCACAACATGGCTGAGTAAAAGTTGCCTGATTGTCAAGAAGAACATGGCCGAGGGGAGACAGAGATACCTCTATGCTCTCCTTTGAAAGAAAGGCTTCCAAGAAAGTGCTGTCGACGTTTTTCTTCACCCGCTTCTTTACTATGGCGATACACCACAACTCAGCAGGCGTAGTTGTCGAACGCACCTATTCTCAGGAACCCTCCCTCAATCAGTTAGAATTGGAAACTTATGGAGATTCACTTGATCAATCAGGAATACCTATCCACGACCGGACACAAAAAAGAACTTGGGAGACCATTCCTTCACCTTGCAGTATCGCATTTCCAAGATTACACGGGCATGCGTCACCCTGAAACTGCAAATGTTGTCCTTAAGCTGTAAACCATTGTGGGTAAGGAGGAACTCGTGGTTGGTGAGGTCAGCCTACTCTAGGTCCGACTCCAGCAAAGCTCATTGCCAGTTGATGCTACAGCAAATCAAAAGCCTCCAAGCATTCAGGTGAAGTTGGAAGAAGGTAGACCGAGAAGATCCAGCAAATCACAAACGGGGCGAAGGAAAGGCAGCCTGAAGTCACATGTAAACATGGTAGGAAAAAGAGAAACTTTGGAAGAGTGACCCTCGGTGTTGATGACACCCTCGTGTGGGCTAGGGACCTCGAAGACAACTATTTCAGGGACTTGGTAGGTTAAGGCCAGAGATGCCAGCGTCACAGTTTGGACACTTGAATGCTAGGTGCTACCCAAGAAGGACGGACCGGCATCGCTAACTTCAGGTGCGTCTACCCCACTAGGAACTGTGGGTGTGCGGTCTTCTCATAAGCCATTGATGAAAAGAAAAAAATTAACAAAGAAAGAAGAAAGGAGTCCAAGGGAGAAAGATGGGGAGTTAGAAGAAAAGAAGGGCATGAAGATTACAGTATGGAGAAAGAAGACAAGACAATGGCCCAATCGTGCTTATAAAGGAGGGAAGCAACGGTTAATATCACACGCCCTTCGGAAGAAGAAAAGGTTATGAGACTCTTTGAATCTAGGGAAATACGCACCACGAAGCGACTTGAAGACAAGCATAGTTATCGAAAGACATGCCAACAAAGGAGGAAAGGGAAACATTGCTAGAGTTGCCGAGTGACAAGGAACCACCTCAAACTTTGGAGCCAAACAAGCATCATCAAGATGATCCCAGCCTCGACATTAAGACGAGTTTTAAGATTAAATAGAATTCCCCCTGTACGAGTCCGATGAGAATTAGCGGGGTAAGTATAAGAGGTTTCTCCCCCTTCTAGCGGGCCTATGAGGAGCCACTAAGAGATTAAGAAAAGTAGGCCCAACCCAGTACAAATAGGCTTGCAGGTAGGCTCCCCTGGATGCTAACCCCTTATGGGAGCAGATTGCAGGGGGGATGGGACTCGCCGTCCTGGAGATCCCTTAGACAGTGTCTTGCCCTTGAGTACCTATCTACATGAATAAGCAGGAAACGAGGGGGACTCTTGATCCTCTGACAAGGTGATATCGACGGATCACCAAAGACACCAAGCAGAGTAAAGTAAATTAGAGAACCACACCGCATTAATGGCACCATTATCCGAATAACATGCCACATTAATGACGCCGTCGTAGAGGCACGCCGTATTAAAGGACCCTGGCAAAAGGAATAATATAAAAGGCATGGAAGACTCTCTCATTATTTTCAAGCTTCCAAAATACTCTATTGAATTTAGCATCGGAGACTCTTTAGTCCCAAGGCTGCCCTCTACCAGTTACTTTCTTCTTCATTTTCGCAGGCCCATTTTTAAAGATCTGAGTTACTAGAACCTGACCCAAATGTGTATGAAACACGATGTTAACACAATGAGTATACATGCGTACATAATAATTCAATCATGACCAAAAGTACAACGCAGTACGTCCAAGTAGTCCAAGAAAGCAATGTAACTTTAATACGTAACGTATAATGTATACGTATTATATAGAAATGTGCATTATCTTGTCGGTGGCTGTCTGAATATTCCAATTTGTCGGTGATTTACCCCCAAGAAATTAAAGTTAGTTTGGGTAGAATACTCAATTACTATTTATTATTTTATTATTATTATTTTATTTATTTTATTATTATTTTTTTACTATTATTTAAAGAATATCTAAGACCACCTCATTATCCAAACGCATGGAACTTAAGTCACATTGCTTTTCGGTTCCAAAGAGCATTGCTATGTATCATCCTACACACCACACACCAATGTGTTTTTATTTTTTTTTAATTTTTTTTAATTTTACTCTTCTTGAAATATTTATATTTTTTTATTCATCATCAATATAATACACATTTAATAAGAGAAACAAATAAAAAATAAATAAAAAAAGTTATGGTGTGTGGTGTGTAGGATGATGCAAAGATTAATTCAAATATATATAGCCCATGGAAAAAAGTAGATCTTGCATGTCCAACAACTGATCACTATTCCAAAGTTGCCAACCAGGTTGTAATATTGTATATATAATTAGCATCATTCGAGAATGCACTTACCAATTGACATTAACCTGGCCCTTTTGACGGAATTATATAACTTTTTTGTTACAATTCTCAATGTTTTTCTAGAAGAAAATTCAGTTAGATTAGTCATTTTTATTTAAGAAAAACAAAGGAATTTTAAAAAAATGAATAAAATAATATAATTTCGTCAAAATGGGTCTAATATTAAGGTTACGGGAAATTAAAATATATAATTAATTAAGCTGGTTCGGTACAGGTTTAAAATTTTTAATATATGTATATAGCATTCATATGGCAAGCAAGTTAGGTAAACAATGTCGAGCTATCACCCTAGTATTCATTTTCAAGAACTTATATCTTGAATATATATTTTCCAACCTAACACGATGGATACATTAATTAGCAATTACCGTACGCGTGTTTGAAAGAATAACCGATGCATGTATTAATTTAGTGCTAGAAAAATTACAATGAGGCATGCACTGTAGTGCTACGTGCTACAAGGGATAATTTGTTGTAGGTAGCTTGGTGGGTGCAAATATTCTAGAGTCTCCTTTTGAGTGCAAGTTAGTGGAATCTGCTGTAATGCTTTCTACATTGTGTGCGTGAGCTTTATCACCGTCATGAGTTGCTCTAATAAGCCCAGTCACCGCGCCAAACGTGTTAAATATTTGTGTCTCCACTTATCCACAATTTCAAAGAAATGATATTTATAGTTTGAGGATAGGTAAGTTTAGTGTATTTTTTTAAATAAGTGGATAAATCTAAGATCCACATAAAAATTTTATTTTTCATAGTAAATTCTACTTTCTTTCTTTTTTTTTTTTTTTTTTAAATAGAGTATACAAAGATTACAGACTCCAAATTGTATTTGGCATTATCTTTTTCTTTTTGTTGAATTCAGGTGGCACATGCAGGTATTGTGAATCTTCTCAAATGATGGCCTTTGAGACCACCATATAAATATATATTTATATTTATATATATATATAGCTATCAACTTAATAATGTTTGAGTTCCTTCTTACATGAATCTTCTCATGTAGGAAGGAACTCATGACAAGCTCAACTGATACCACATGAAAACACGATTAGCTAGCTTAATTTCCTAGCTAGCTAGCGATCGATAAAGTCGACACCAGTACTAGTATTAATTAACCATGGTTACTAATTTCCCTCTATGGAAACCATGCAATTTGCAGACGTTAATCCAGATGGCATGATTTACATTAATTAGGGAAACCTCTAAATTCCACCCATCTTGGAGATCACCATTTCTGTCCATCGAATTGGCTGATATGATCCAAATTTATTATTCGAATAATGCTCAATTTATGTGTAGTTTCCATAGGAAAGACGTGTAGGTACCATGCTTAATTAATATTGAGGCTGAAGATCATCACGGCCTGTTTTCAATCTAAAATTTGTCTTCATTGAATATACTATATATATATATATTACATCAATGCCTGAAAATATATAAAAAATAACCATTTGCTTAAAGATAAAGTAATGCACAAAAGAATAGAGAAAGTCAGAAAGCCTCAAACTTCTGTGCATTCAGCCATAAAAAATACACTAGTAATCATATTCTTCCATCTCTTGTCTAGAACTTGGATTTGATATCATCGACAACGTTCTTATCAACTTGGAAGGCCCTTGCAAGAATGTCACTTGCGATTTCTGGCGTAGACCCAAACAACACATTCGGAATTGAGACAATACCAGGGTTTTGACTGTTCAGAGCAACAATGGCAACGGCATTCGTAGAACCTACATTTACTTGGTAGTGAACGAGACCCAAGGGGAAGACAAAGACATCGCCCTTTCCTAGCACCTTTGTGATGAGACGGTAATTGTCCGGGTTGGATGTGACAAAACCAACTTCGACCTTTCCTTCCAAGACTGTTATAATTTCGGTGGCTCGAGGGTGGGTGTGAGGTGGGTTGAAACCTCCGGGTGCGTAATCAACGCGGGAAATGGAGATGCCAAGCATGTTTAGCCCTCCTACTTGGGCTACAGTCACCGGTGTCAGCCTTGCCCCGAATGGGGCGTTTGTTGTGTTGCCTGCTATGTGTAGTCCACTGAAGAAGAAGTCATCTGCTTGAACCAGCTTGGGATCCTTGCAGGCCAAACCATTCACTAGAACTGCCATTTATAGAAAAGAATCATGTAAATTATGAATTAAAAAGACTCGCACATATATAAATACAGCATGGCCTAATTAATTTCAAGTACAGTTTTTACAGCCGCGCCTTAGAAATGGAGATGCAGAAGCAAAACTTGCGATCATGACAAAGGTCGAAACATATTTGATGCTAATTATGTTTGGTTTTGTACGTACCTGAACTTGTTCTATCTGCAACGCAAAAATCTTGAAGTGGGCTTGGGTCAGATGCCAAGGAACTGACGGTAAAAGACACAGCGAGGAGTCCTAGCAAGAAGCTGATGCGAGAAGCCATTTCAATAATGTAGTTCGATCGGGTGTGAGGTTGGGAAGTTTCAAGTTTTGGGGGTAGGAATAAAGCTTCAAAAACAAGTATTTTGGGAGAAAGATTTATGGAACATGCCTATCTAAAGCGAAGAGGTTGAGATATGTATAGCATCAAGTTTGTTCATGAGTGCCCCCAAAGAAGAGTTCCATCTGTATACGTACGCGTAGTGAAACGAACGTTCAGAGTTCAAAGTCTCAGAAAGACTGCATTAATTAATTATATTATCTACTCCCAACTTATGGAAGATAAGATTCAGGAGTTGACTTTTCGATCCGGGTCTGCCTTCATGCATGTTCTTTGAACTTGCCGGCTCTGAAAATTTTAAATCCTGGCCGTTCTGGGATATGCCATGCACCTTGCGTGAATTTTAAACGCCAGCTTCTTTCCTTGACCTCCTCTCTTCTTCCGAAAAACTATCGTCTAAAAGCACACAGTTTTTCATCCAAAAATCGAAAAGTCGGACCCATTTAGTTGTTATAAATTAGAAGACAACCATATGAGAAAGCTGCCGACGTGATTTTTTATTTTATTTTTTTGTCTATACAAAATGCACCAGTTTTTTTAGTAGCATCTTCCAGGCCGTCGGATCATGCAATGAGAGGCCTCGATGTTCCTAGTTTCAAATTTAAAAAAAAAAAAAGTTTGTCTGGATCGATGGTTCTAAATCCACATTTATTGGATGGCAGCTGTGATCAGAGAGATATGCAGGACAATTAAAGGAATTCAAAGAGTATACGTACATTACGTACGTGCGTACGTAATAATTCGGTCATGACCAAAAATACAACGCACTACGTCCAAGGAGTCCAAGAAAGCAATGAAACTTTAATACGTAACGTATAATGTACGTATTTCTATAAATGTGCATTATCTTGCCGGTGGTCTGACTATTCCAATGCAGTACATGTTTAAAACTTTTAATATATGTAGCTAGTTAGGTAAACAATCATGTTGAGCTAATCAGCTTATTCATTTTCAAGAACATATATCTTGAATATATATATATATATAAATATATATATATATATATTCTCCAACCTAACAAGATTGATACAATTAGCAATTACCGTACGCGCGTTTGAAAGAATAACCGATGCATGTATTAATTAAGTGCTAGTAATTTCACAAATTATCGTGAAGAGAATGTTTGCATTCTTGTATATTAAAACATTGTATCGTTTGTTTACTAACTTCTATTGGGGAGAGTTTATTGGTAAACAAAAGAAAAGGTGGATTTCTTGGATGATGCTTTGCAGATTAGCAATGGAGAATGTGGATTGGGGCTTCCAAGCTTACACGGATGATGATGTCGTGAACTCATTGGAATGTAAACTAGCCTAGCTAGTTGGCTGTTTCGTGAGGGAAAAGTACAGTAATATTATCTTGAATTTTTAGGCCACTAGCTAGCTATTGTTAAGTCCTATCACCCACTACAAGAAATTTGACTTTTAGGGACGAAAATTTCGTCCCTAAAAGTCATTTTTGGAGATAAATTTTTTATTTCATCTCCAAAACTGTCTGAGATAAAAAATTCGTTCAAATGGAAAAATATCTATTCGAACGGAATATTTTGTGACAAAAAAATCGTCTCAAAAAGAAAAAATTTTCGAACGGAAAAAAAAATATTCGAACCACCATTTAATGTATGTTTAGTAAGTGATATTGGCGGGAAATTAAAATTTTTTTTACCTGGACAAGTTAATAACCATACGAACTTTAATTTATTACTTCTAACGGACATTTTTTCCATTAATTTTTTTATCATCATTAATTTGTACACATATTTTTAATTTTGTTTTCCCGGAAAAAATGATTTCTTTTATGTTAAATTATATAAATATAACTTTATAGATAGTATCATTTTTTATATTATCATGAACGGCAAGTAAAATGAAAAAAATAAAAGTAAAATAGCAAACATAAAAAATAAAAACCATACATTAATTACATCTCAACTATATAATGTTCAATATAACATAAAAAAGTAAAATAATAACTAAAACGACTATTTGCTGCTAAGCAGATCAACATCCTCTTGTAACATTTTAATCTGTCCATCCAAATCCTTAAGCTTCTCCATGATGGGCTCAACAAACTCAACAAACAGAGCTCGTACCTGATCCAAAGTAGCCCCAGGAGGCTGTCTCTCAACAGCGGTAGTAGTAGTAGAAGCTGGATCGGTAGGCGGAGCACTAGGCTGTCCTGCTGTAGTCTTCCTCACGTGCTCCTCGCTCTTGCTGAATGTGATATTGTTAAGGGGCCCCATCTGTGGTAACCTCCGCTCAGTCGCAGACACTGTAACCCCTGATCAGAGTAGGAGGTTAGATATCAGTAGTGCAGATAGTAGACTACCTCCACTTACATAGCATGACTCCGATCGAATGCGGTAGAAGAAATACAAGGCCAGATCAATGGGGTCCCCCTGCGCTATCCGCAACAAAAATCTGGCTCGATATATCCCGAAATCAATCTTGTGTTTTTTCGGGTTGATGTTATAGTCAACAATCAAGTTAAGCATTCTAAAAAATGCTTTACAGTCGGCTTGTCGGATCACCTTGCTCCCATCATATGGAGAAGCCGAAGGGTCTTGCACTAGATGACGCACCTGATCGTTTGTGAGACCATCATCAGGTAGATCCTCATCCTCACTACCATCGTCACTATCATGCGGCTCTACATTTGGGGCTACTGTGGAGAATGCGGCCGGTGTGTTGGAATCAAATGGTATTGCAGCCTCTCGTCCTGATGTAGCCACTCCAGGATATGCGTCGACCTCGCGCCGGATGTTAAGGAACTCAGCAATAATAAGGGGAGAGAAATTAATACTCACTCCCCGGATTGATAAAGTGTAGAAGAGAGCATCTAGACTCTCATCTCCCATGGCACAGTAAAACTTACCGACCATCTCTCAGTATGCAATTCCTTGCTACTGACAGATCGGTACCCATCCCCGCTGGGTGAAGATGGGCTGTATGCTCTGTCCCTCCCATGAAAGATCTGAGAAGTCAGATAAAATGATTTGACGCTCAACGAGAATAGGCCTCAAGTCCTGAGCATGAGCTAGTCCAGTGCTACTTTCACTGACCTGATCTCTTGCATGTTTTCTTCCGTTAGATGCCATTAGTATACTGTTTAAGCTCAAAAAAATTAAGTATATAATTATAAATATTATATTTAAAATATATTATTGAAGAATTAAACTATATTGAACTGAATAGAAATAACTAGTTCGAACGAAACATATTCTATTTGAAACTTATAAAATTATTCGAATGGAAGATTCTGTTCTATCGAACTGGCAATTAATACTCGTTCGAACTAGATTTTTTTGTTTGAACATAAATAAATCTATTTGGCAACTTCACTTTCAAATGGAATAAAATGTGTTCGAACGAGATCGAAGCCAAACAGCCATGGCCAAAACTCTCATCTACACCAAAACTATATGTTTTAATCGGTATAAATGATGTAGGAGTGAATCTCAATCATTTCTACAGATTAAAAACTTGTTAGTCGGATCAACTACACCAAAATGGGAGGATTTCCTCCCAAACAAAACCAATTTTTCGAAAAAAAATTAACCAATAGAGCTGGAGAGTTGGACCATACTTCTTAGAAGTTGAAATAAGTTGTTCCTACGACGATTGAGTGGCGATTGTGGCGACGAAGATAAGGGGCGACTCGGAGCCTCTCGGCGGTGAGGGTTCAAATGGGTTTGATGCAAATCGAACTAGGCATATAATGACAGTGACGTCTCGTTCGAACGGGATAATTACCCGTTCGAACGGTATACTAACCGTTTGAATGGAATAAGGTATTCGTTCGAACGGTTATTATCCCAATATAATTTGTAATTATATTACTATACTAATATATAATATACTAATATTACAAAGTACAAAATTATAAAAATAATACTAACAATAGTATTATAATATTTTAAGATACAAGTTAATATAATTAGTATATATATATATAATACTTATTAGTTATAGTAGCCTAGTACAATAAGTACTATATTATATCCTAGTTACTATATAGTTATAACTATTGAATGAGTTATGATAACTATAAAAGTTAATACGATTAATATATATAGTACTTATTAGTTATATAGCTAGTACAATAAGTATTATATTATATCCTAGTTACTATATAAGTACTATACTATATATTAATAGAAAAATACTATATAATTACTATATAAGTACTATATAGTATGATATGGTATATTAATAGAAAGAAACTATTGAATAAGTTCTATAAGTGCTAGACTATATAAGTACTATACTATATAAGTACTATAGTCAGGGTTGGAACTATCACCTGTGCATAATCTTCCTATACTATATTGATGAGACATCTTTAGAGAGATAGAGAGAGTATGTGAATAATTTATTTTCTTTTGTAAAGAATTTAGTAGTTATTAAAATGTTTTTTTTTTGTTCACTTATACAATTACATATAAAATTGTATAATTTTATAACGTATAATTATTTTTTTATATAGTCACGTATAAAAAGTACATATTACTTATGCTGACACATACCACGCACTTTGCTGATCACCCCCCAGATACCAAATCCTAATTCCGCCCCTGACTATAGTGTAATATTATATAAGTACTATATATTAATAGAAAAATGTTTGGGAGCCCGTTTTGGGCTTTCCTATTTTTTGCCCAATTGGGGAAAGATTTTTTTATTTAATTTTTTTTTCTTTTGTTTAAAATATTTAAAAGTGTTAAATATTTGATGTAAAAAGAAATCCAAAAATGTTAGACTTTGGATATAAAATACCAAATAGTATATACTCTAGATTAGAAATAAAGTTGCTATAGATTAAAATACTTTATTATTATCTATATGTGATTATTTATATAGATCATAATACAATTTTTAGTTAGAATTAATAAAGTACCGTTCGAACGAATTTATCTCGTGAAATGTATTTGGTAGGAAGTTTCGCGCCAAATACTTTGGATGTCAATTTGTTCAAACGGAAAAATTTCGCATTTGAACATGACAATCTTTTTTCTTTTGGGCATTTGTAGAATATGCCAAGAAATATTCTATTTTTTTGTTCAAACTAGTAACTTTCGCGTTCGAACTAGTAACAAAAATTAAATTGCGGCAAATTGCAGAATATTCTATTTCACAGATTCAAATACTACAACCTCCAGTTCATTTTCATTTTATGCGAAATTTTGAGAGACTTGTGGAATGAGAGAGAGTTGTGGAGAGATAGAGGAACATGCTTGGCCTACAAGAGAAGGGATTCTTGAGAGAAAGCTTGGGTTTATAAAAGTAAGTAATATTTTTTGAAATTTTTTTTTTTTGTATTCCGATTTTTATAACAAATTGGTTTATTGGACATGGTTTGGGGTTATGCCATAATGTGTTTTATGGTATTGTAGGTATTGTATATTGATGTTTGGCTTGGATTGCTTAAATTTGAGGTAATATTTCTAATTTTTAGGTTTTTGATAATTTATAGTTTTTAATAACATATGTTAAGCTATTTTGGTATATTTTTATTTCTACAATCCCATTTGCAATGTATCCTATTCTAATATGCATCTTATGAGAATAATGTAGTGAAAATTTTATTTTCTGGATAAGAAATTTGGTCTCTGTTTCATGTTTGAAATCTAGGCTAGTACCGTTCGAATGCTATAATACCTGTTCGAACAGAATGAATTAAAATGGAATATGGCTTGGTATCGTTTGAATAGTATAATATCCGTTCGAACATAATGAATTAAAATAGAAACTTATAATATATTATAACATAGGAATTGAAAACACTTAAATTAATAAATAATAGTTTTAGGGTATTTATAGTTATGAAAAACTATATACATAATATATTAATAAAATATTTTTGTACTAATATTAAAGTGGAAACTTATAATTTAATATAACATAGGAATTGAAAACACTTAAATTATATAACATAGGAATCGATTACACTTAAATTAATACATAGTAGTTATAAAATATTTAAGATGGAAACTTATAATATATAATATAACATAGGAATTGATTACACTTAGATTAATAAATAGTAGTTTAAATATTTGAGATGGAAACTTATAATATATAAATTAACATAGGAATCGATTACACTTACATTAATAAATAGTAGTTATAAAATATTTAAGATGGAAACTTATAATATATAATATAACATAAGAATTGATTACACTTACATTAATAAATAGTAGTTATAAAATATTTAAAATGGAAACTTATAATATAATATAACATAGGAATCGATTACACTTACATTAATAATATTATGTAATTTTGCACATATATTTGCTTTGCTTTTAAATTTATCCAATAATTGTAGGGGTTGGAGTGTTTTAGATTTTTGGATTCTTTTTATATGTATTTAAACCTTAGACCTGTTCGAGAGTTGTGGCCAAATCATGTTTTTGGGTACAATTCTTGAATTGTCCAAAGTGGACAGTTTGGAATTCTATCATCTATATGGCAGATATATTCAGTTTAAACTCTTGTGGTAGTCAATTAAAATTTTGATTCAGTGTCTTCTTACATTTTTCAGGTATGTGGCCTGTAAGTTCTTCGGCCCATGAATAGGGTTGACGACTTATCGTGATTAACATACTTGGAGAATTGTAGGAAAATGCTGTTGAGATTTTTACTAACATAGGAGTTTTTGACTGAGTATATATGCGATATAGATGATAGTCTCTCAAATGGGAGAGGATAAACTACCCTATAAAATAAATGGATCACGTTTGAATATACTTTTGATAGTGTTTATCCCATGAATTGGATTTTTTGATAGACATTCGATGAATCACAGATTTTAGCAATGGATAAAAGTTGGATGCTATTGGGAGATAGACTTGAGCAAGACTATAAGGAGTATACACATGGGGTGGAGTTTTTTCTAGAGTTTGCTCGCATGAGTGTTGATAGTCGAGGATATATAAAATGTATGTGCAAGAAGTGCAAGAATCTTAATTCTTATAATCTTAGTTCTTATAATTTGTAAATGGAATCGATTCTAAATACTCACCTTGGGTCTTACATAGCGAACCATTTCCCAAATGAGTTAGATTTAGCAGTCAAACCAATCAAGTAGAGGAGGGTAATGACATTGACATAGAGGACATTAATGTGGATGATCTTGATGACAGTGACGATAATGGAGAGGATATGACTGAGATGTTAAGTGATCTGGGTGCAGAAATGTTTGGAATGAGGGATGGAGAATGAACATTTGCACAATCATTTGAGGGAAATGATAACTTTGGAAGACTGTGAGAGGATGCACAAAGAGAGTTGTATGATGGGTGTACTCGTCATAGTAAGTTGTCTTTCACGGTGAGGTTGCTTCATATTAAGTCTATTTGTCGTATTTCTCCAAAGCTATTGACATGTTACTTGAATTATTTAAAGAGGCACTTCCTCAGGATAATGTAGTATCCCGTAATTTTTATGAAGCGAAGCAATTGAAGTGAGGGCTAGGATTTGATTATAACATCATCCACGCTTGTAAAAATGATTGTATTCTTTACTGGCAGTAATATGCAGAATTTGACTAATGCCTAGTGTGTCATGAGTCAAGATGGGCATCCGATAAATGTAATGTACCCCACAAAGTTTTAAGACATTTTTCGTTGATTCCTCAACTTCAAAGACTGTTTACGTTGAGGTTAATTGTGAAAGATATGTCTTAGCATCACACAGAAAGAGTCCAAAATGAAAGCTTCTTTTCGCATCCTGCAGATTCTTTACAATGAAATAAATTTGACGTCGAGTATCCTTGATTTGCCGAAGAACCTCGCAATATACATCTTGGTTTAGCAACAGATGGTTTTAATCCGTTTGGCAACATGAGCACTTCTCATAGTACTTGGCCTGTCATTTTAATGCCCTATAACTTGCCACCTTGGAAGTGTATGAAGGATCCATATTTTATGATGACTCTATTGATACCACGGCCAAGGTCACCAGGGAATGAATTAGATGTATATTTGCAACCATTGATTGCGGAGTTGAAAGAGTTGTGGGATAAGGGTGTCAGTACATATGATGTGGCTTCGTCGCGGGAGTTCAAGATGCATGCTGTAGTGATGTGGACAATAAATGATTTTTCAGCACATAAAAATTTGTCTAGGTAGAGCATAAAAGGTAAATTGGCTTGTCCTGTTTGTAATAAAGATACACAGTCTCAATGATTGAGTCATGGTAGGAAATTATGTTTTATGGGACATCATTGTTATTTACCACATGATCATAAATGGAGTTCAAATAAAGCTATGTTTGATGGAATGATTGAGTGTAGGTCATCACCGCTAGAGTTGTCTGGGATATTATCGTGTAGTTAGGGAATGTTTCAGAAAACAGATTTGGGAAGGATACTAGAGTTTGAAAGAGAAAATGACAAGCAGTGGAGTTGAATTGGACAAAAAAAAGTATTTTCTTTGATTTACCATATTGGTCTACATTAACACTGCGCCACAATCTAGATGTTATGCACATTGAAAAGAATATATGTGAGAATATATTGGGCATTCTGATGTCAATAGAAGGGAAGACAAAAGATACAACTAACTCTCGTAAAGACTTGAAAGAGTTGGGGATAAGATCAGAGTTACATTTGCAAGATAATGGGTCGTCAGCATATATGCCCATTGGATGGTATACATTCTCAAATGATGAGAGAAATAAATTTTGTGATTGGTTCATGAAAATCAAATTACTCGTTGGCTATGCTTCAAACATGTCAAGATGTGTTCAAACACATGATTGGAAGATAATTGGTCTTAAAAGTCACGATTGTCATGTATGTTTGCAGAGTCTGCTGCAAGTTGATGTGCGTGGAAAGCTTACTCAAGATGTTCGTATAGCTCTCACAGAATTAGGGAGATTTTTCAGAGACATTTGAAGCTGAACATTGAAAGTAGATGCACTGTTAAAAATGGAAGCTGACATTGCAGTAATACTGTGCAAATTGGAGAGTTTGTACCCGCCTTCATTCTTTGATATAATGGTTCATTTGGCTATGTACCTACCTCGTGAGGCTTTAGTCGCTGGTCCAGTTCAGTATAGATGGATGTATCCAATTGAACATTTTTTGAAAAAATTGAAGCGAGATGTGAGGAATAAAACTCATTCAAAAGGTTCGATTGCTGAGTCATATATTGATAATGAGTGGCAAACCTTTTGTTCAATATATTTTCGTTGGGTTGATACTAGATTTACAAGACCAGACCAAAATTATGAAAGTGGAAGAGAGATGAGAGTCTCATCGACATTTACCATGTTTTCCCAGAGAGTACGTCCCATAGGTGCACAAGGGGCTACGACCTATGTGGGCGAGAGTTTAGAAGAGCTCGATGATATGTCTTGAATAATTGTGCAGAGATTGACCATTACTTGAGGTTAGTGATGATCCTTTAAATTAACCATGTATGATAATGTAACATTTTTTGTTACTACAAATTAACCATTCACACAAACATGCACAATGAACATATACAACTACTTCGCACGAATGGTGTAATTGACATAGAAAAGACGCATGAAGAGGAATTTGTTTCATGGTTTGAACATATAGTATTACTATAAGGTCCCATTTTATGATACGAATTTCATACCACTAAACTCTATTATTTTTTCTATATAATAATATTTATTGATGTAGGTTGTATCGAAATATGATGAAAATTCAGAAGAAATTTCACCAGAACTGTATGCTCTGGCATGTGGTCCGTCTAAGCGAACCATCCAGTACTCAGGATGTTTGGTGCGTGGATATAGATTTTATACAGCTGACAGAGAACGGTATAGGAAAATTCAAAATTGTGGGGTTGTAGTCGAAGGAAGTCATGGGGATGATAACATTGACTTCTATGGAATTGTGAAAGATATTATAGTGTTGAAATACGTGGGAGGATATATGGTCTGGTTATTTAAATATAATTGGTGGGATGTCTTAAATCCTAGGTTGGAAGAGTGTAACGATGATTATTTGTAAGTGTCAATATATCTCGCACATGGTATGAGGACGATCCCTTCGTTCTCGCGTGCTAAGCGAATCAAGTTTTTTGTTTAGATAATCCGGAGTACGGAAACCCATGGTGGGTAGTGGAGAAGTTTGCACCAAGAAATGTATATGATATTATTCCAAAGATAGACGAACCTTCAGAAGAAGTTAATAATCCAGCAAATGAAGAAGCATATCAAGAAAACGAATTAGGCATCAATCTATTTGTTGATCTCAGCCAATATGATATGGTTCCATTGCGTAGAGAAGATGTTCAACCCGAAGTAATTGAGGGTGAAATATCAGAAGACGATGAATCAACTAAAGTGTCTAGCGAGGATGAGGGCAACTGGTCTAGCAAAACGGATAGTGAATAAATTTCAAACATAAATTTTTGTAAGTATTATTCTTATAAATATTCGTAACACTTGTTTGAATAATAATTTGTTACAATTTCAAATAGATATGCCTCCTAAACGTAAAGCAACACGTTTGCCATCCCATCCATTACTGAGTCTCCGTGTGGTTCACCTACCATGAATAGTGAGCCAACACTACCAGACTCAGAAGTAGGTATTTTATCAAATTAAATACCACAGTTTATGACCAATTTAAGTAATATATGTATAAAATAAAATTATTTAATTGAAATACTTGCTTTAATTACTGTATATATAGTTGTTGTAAGCAAGCGCCGAGGTAGAGGCACTACGAGGGGTATCTGCATAGAGAAAGTAAGAAAAATTGATAAAATTAAAGTTGATATTCCTTGTTATCACACCGGTGGCTCCGAAGATTCAGCAGCGTGGCTTGCTTCTTTTGTTGGTACGCTTACTGGCACGTATGCACCAATTGCTACATCCTCTTGGTCTAAAGTTTCCCAAGATGTGAAAGACCATATAAAAAATCGTTGCTTGGTGATAAGCTACATCTCAAGTAACTAAGTATTATTCATATAACTTTTTGGATATTTTGTATTTATATTAATTGTTTATAATTATTGAAAGGATGAGTATGAGCTTAATTTTGGCCGACGAGAGGATCGCTTAACGGTTGAGGAGCTGATGTTGAATACATTTCGGAGGTACAAAGGTCATTGCCATGCACACTATAAGAAGTTCAATACTACAATAGAGGCGCGCCAAAATCCATTCCAAGCAATACCACCAAATAAATGGGAGAAGGTTTGTGTTATATTTGAAGATCCTGTTTATCAGGTAATTTCACTGTTATCTATTTTTAATAGTATATGATAAATGTATAAAACATATAGATATAATTTTTTTTAGCAATTGAGTACTATGAACAAAGTAAATAGATCAAACTAAAGATACACCATCATACGGATTCTCGATCTTTTCATCATTTGTCTAACAAAATGGTAAGTTATTCTACTCCCCGTTAAATATTAACATATAATACACTTTTCTGATTTAAGTTCTAAAATATATATATTTTTTTTTGCAAAAAGAAGAAGTCCTGCTAACTATCATCTGACCCAATTGTATGCAAAATCACATAAAAATCGTGATGGTGTTTGGACCAGTCCCGAAGCAGAGGCAAATTATGTAAGTTTAAATTTTTTTAATTCCATTGTGATTATATATTTTTGTTACTTATATTAACTAGTATGTTTGTTTTTGTAGGAGAAGATGATATCTCTCAAGGAAGCTGTTGCGGATCCATCTGATGCATCATCTGTCAACGATGCTCAGATCTTTTCTCAAGTTCTTGGATTACGTTTTGGATATTTGAGGGGCTTAGGACATTGCATTAAGCCATCCTCAATATCATCATCCTCTTCTCGAGCCAGATTGAGTGACGACAAGACTAAAGAATTGGAGGAAGCAACATTTGAGATAGAACGATTGAGATCCAAGGAAAAAGAGTTGCTGACCAGATTAGATCAAGCAGCAGATTTTGAGGTAAGATTAGAAGAAAACATGTAGAAGAGACTGGAGATGGAGGTATAAAAAGCTATGCTTCAGTTTTAATCAATTATGTCACAAAACTCTATACCACCACCACAATTGAAAAAATTAATTCTTACTTTCATTTTCTTTGTATTATTTTTTGAAAAAATTTGAACAATTGATGTTTGAATTATAATTTGTGTAATACTAGTATGGTATTTTTAATTAATAAAATTCTGTTCTGTATGATTAATACTGTTCGAACGGTAAATAACAATTCCAACACAAGAAATGACCATTTCTAATTCCATTCGAATAAAAACATAACCATTCGAACAATAAATAAGCCATTTGAACTCGAAATACAGTTCGAATAGATGTAATTTACATCCGAACAAAAGTCATTTGAACAAAAATGATTCGTTTGAACATTCATTTCGTTCGAATAGTATCAAATATTGTTATTTGTTCGATTCAAATTTTTATTCCGTTTGAATGGTCGGGTCGGTTTGAACTGAAAAATATTGCATTCAAACAATTTTTTGAGACGAAATTTGTTTGTCTAAAAAAAAATTTCCCGTTCATATAGTTTCGACTGGTTTCGTAAAAGTTTATCCCTAAAAGTGATTTTTGGAGACGAAATTCAAAAACATTTTGAGACAACCTTTTAGAGACAAATTGGAGACGAAATTTTTTCATCCCCAATTCTTTTTTGGGATGAAATTGGGGTTTTTTGAGACAATTTTTTGTCTCAAATAAGCATTTCTCTTGTAGTGACTGATCTATAAGACAAAGACACTTGTCAAATCCTTTCATTTTTTAATATATATATATATATATAGGAAAGTTTGTGGGACATAAAATAAAATGAAAATATTAATTTATGAATAATCTACATCCCCACGGGGTTCCCACTGGGAGCTCCTGTTAGAGTCTAGCAAGTGATTTTTTGTGTGTTTTTTTAAGTTCTTTTTTATAATATTTTTTAAATAATTTTAATTATTTAAAAAAATAATTTTTTTTTTTATTTTACTTCGTGATTAAGGAATTATTTTTTAATGATTATTTTTTACTTTCTAATTATGGAAGTGTTTTTTAATGATGTTCTAAATTTATTTTATTTTTTTAAAATATTTAAAAGTGTTAAAAAATCTATATAAAAAATAACTTAAAAAAAACATATGAAAAAAATACTAGACCCCAGCGGAGCTGTAGCATTGTAGCATTGTCCTTAATTTATAGTTTGAGAACTTTTACCATTACTAAAGGCTCTATATAACATTAACGTTTATTTTCGGAATATTTATTTGTTTATTTATAGCTTCATATTATTAGAAGAAAGCATTACAAATTAAGTGTTTTTGTCTAGCCAAATGGCCCAAGAAACACCAACACGAACATTATCACACCATATCTCATTATTATCAACATTCCAAACATATCGAACAAGCCAGTGTACTGCCTCGTCCCTAATCTATTAACATGTTGAACCTTGCATATTCTGAACATGTTGGCCGTGTACTTAGACTATATGATTATAATTGTTTTGATGTCTGGGTTCTGGATTTTATACTTTATATGTATCTTCCAAGTGTCGTGTTTGTAACCACAGTTTTCCTCTGCTACAAGTGAGGGCAATCAATAAAATTGTGGTTTCATCATCTTCTAAAAATAAAAATAAAAATAAAAAAAATTATTCTGAACAGTTGCATAAGTCTCTTTGTTTCTTATGTTCCTTGAATGGCTAGAATCGATCTTTTATATGCACCATTGATCTATATTGAAAGGCTTGATTTGATATGCTCTTGAAGTAATTTCTAAATCTTGAAATATTATTATCTTTTCTAGTTAAGATGACACGGGTGTGTTTGAGGATTAGCCCAATGAATCTAATGAAGCCACTAATTAACCCCAATGACTCCAAAGACCAACTCATTACCTAGCCTATTGTCCAGCATGTTTTTTGAAACATCATTCTAGGAATATTCTGTATGACTTAGCCAGCAAGCTATATGTCATTGGAAAGCCTCATGTCTCTAGTTTCCAACACATCAAACAATATGCAATTTGAAGTTTTCTAGAGGAAGTTATAAGAATTTTACTGAAGGGTGTGTAAGGCTAGTGGGATGTTGCGAATTTTCAGATTTTTTCTTGTCTTTTGGAATTCTCTAGGCAATAGTCTTTTGAAATTCTCATGTCTTTTGGAATTACCCATGCTTGGAGGGTTGTTCCAAGTTTTCATATATAAACCCATATGTGACGCCCCGACTCCCACGTACAAAAAGCCTTGGGAATCGTGACGTCAGGATGATGACACACGGTCACACATCCCAACGAACAAGTGCCAAGTGTGAGCAACAAATAAACAGTGCATAAAATAAATACGCAGCGGATAATAATAATTAAGTCTCTAGTACCAGAATTTTAGTTTAATACAGATATCCAAATACAAAGCGTTTAAAACATAAACCAAATGTCCCATAAAATATACAAAGCAGAAAAAAAAATATAACTCGAGTGATCCCAGATCACTCCTCCGGCGGAGCCAAATCCTCAGACTCGGCACCTACATCATCATAATCAAATCTGCAGTACCATTAAATGGTACCACAGGTAAGTTATAACCTAACCAATCCTGAAATAAAAACATATTTAAGCAACTAATCATGCATGCCCATGATGCAATATGCAATAAATGCAACTCACGCCAAAAATCACGTTTTGGCCCAAAAACATTAACCCGTCATTGTCCCCGAAAATGACACACAAAATCAACTCACGCTATTTTCCCAGAAAACAGCCATTTTCCATTTATCCATTAATTCATATGCACCATGGTCTCCCCTATGGACCATCCGCACGTCCTGACTAATTTATGAGTGATGCCCAGTTCCGTCCCCGGTGCGTTCGTGGCCAGGTCATCCTCTCGCCCCCGCCAGCAGAAGGGCCACGGAGTCGGCACGTCCAACGTCCGATCTCATTGTCGCCCGGCGACAACCCAGGGGACGTCACTCAGTATATTCCGCTCCCGAGTGACCAGAGGAGCTCCACCGAGATAATGCCCCATCTCGGCTTGGGGTCGTGATACACACGCACCCACAAATCCATTTCCTCATGAAAATCTAGTTTTCAAAATAATCACATGATCATGAATGCAATTACACGAAAACCCAGTTTTCATTTTACAAACATGAACATGCGTGCAATATGCAATGTACCACTCACAATAATCACAACCAACAACCAATCAGAACACAATATAACCAACATACAATTACTCCGACCTCAATCCATCCATCCCCAAATTCTCCTCGGACTCAGTCCGGTACCAACTAGATCACAGTATAAATAATTAGAGCAAAAAGATATTTAAATCTCAAAATATTGTTTAGGAAATACTTACAGCACTATAAAAATATTTTCGGAGGATCACGGAAGAGCTGGAAAGCACAAAAGCCGAAACTTCACAGTGTAAAAACACTGACCGAAAACACAGTGAACCCAAAATTATATGGGGTCAAACGAAGACTTGGGAACGGTAGGGTAGGGCCAATGGGAGGTGGTGAAGCTAATGGTGGTGGCCGAAATGAGTGGTTCACGGCCGAGAATGTCAAATCGGAAGTGGAGCTCGCACGGGCGGCTCCGGCGACGGATCGAGGCTTGGTTTTGGGTGGAAAAGCTTGGTATTGGGCCGGTAAAGAAGTGGTGAAGAAATGGTGGCTAATGATGGTCGGACGGCGGCGGAACGGAGGAAGAACCACCGCGGGTTCAAGCGGCTCGTGGCGGCGTTAGCTGGCCGTATATTAGGTGGGTAAGGTCGCCGGCGCACGGGAAAGCCGATGGTGCCGGCGGTGAGGGCCACGGACGGCCGGCGGTGGTGCTGGGGCTGAGAAACCGAGAGCACGGGGGAGAAGAGGAGAGAGAGAGGGTCGGGCTGAGAGAGAGAGAGAGCGTACGCGGGAGAGGAAGAAAAAGAAAGAAAAATGGAAGAAAGAAAAAAAGAGGAGGGAAAAAAGAGAGATCCAGACTTCATCTTGGGTTTCGAAATGATCAAACGAAGAAGATTTTAAAACTACTACTTAAATAAAATAATTCAAACGTAGTGAAATGTTTAATTAAAACAATAATAATTTTAAATTCCGAAAACAACCCAATTTAAATTAAAGAGCACTTTAAATATAAAATAATAAATAACACAGAGAAAACACATAAGAAATTAATTTTTCCAACTTAAAATATTATAAAATAATATTTAAAACTCCCATAATTGAAAATAAGAAAACCAAACACTAAATAATTTAAATTAATCATTTATTAAAATTATACTAAAATACGGGATGTTACACCATATACAAACTTAAGTTGATTACAAAATTGAGCTTTTAGCTTTTTAAGAAGAGCTTCTTCTTATGACTCTTATCCTTAGGTGGATTCCGATAGGTGGCGAGTTCTTGCTCTGTATCCCTTGTGAGTTTCCTTTGGGTGGTGATTTCTATATCCCTTTGGTGTTGTTTTTTGGGTGGTGATATCTGTATCCTCTTAGATCCCCTTATCTTTTATCAGTTATTTCTTATCATAAGCCCAGTATCATAAGATATCTGAAGATGGATATATTCTAATTTCTTGTTTGAAGTTTGGCTCGAACTTATCTTAATGACCTTATTTCCCCATTTTCAAGTTTCACTTAGTATTTATGGAGTAATTTTGACATTCCTCCGAATATATATATATATATATATTTGGTTGGAAGGACTTAAATTGATGAGATTTTAGTTGGTGTAGCTAACGAAAGATGTGGAGTTACATATTTTGTATCAAAAGGGACATTTAAAGCCTTTGGTATGACTTGTGAAATTTTATGAACTTTATATGTTGATGAAGTGTTTCACCACCAAGTGATCTCAATTAAGGACCCGCAATAAGGAAGAAAAGGGGCCCTAGTGTGTCTGGTGCATTTCCGATACCTAAGTCAGGAATATGGACTTGCTTGGTAAAAAAGCAGTCTGAAGATCGTACCTGAGTTTGTTGGTCTATATAGAGGTGAAAAATTGTTGATAAGGACAATATATTTTTCCCAAATCTTAGGCCTAGAAGGAACAGTTTGACATCCTGAGAAATATACCTCTAGTATCTCACCATTTCCTTAGTGGTATATATCGGCTATTAAGGTTGGTTACCATAGTAATCTTATCAGGGAAGATATGTTCCCCTGTGACCAAGTGTACAGTGTTCCTGTAGGTTTCTTGACCTGTTGGGCCAATTACATGGACCTTTTACTTCGTATCCTTGGGTTCGTCTATCATAGATTTAAACGACTCTAGTTACCCCGCAAACTCCTACCACGTTGGCGTGGCAAGAATTGAAAGATTATGAAATATTCGTGATTACCGCATCATTCGCTACATTGGTAGTTTGTACTTGTGTGTCTGAGGGGGTTGCAACGGCTTCGCGTCTGTCCTTTGTCACATCAGTAGATTGTGGGTCATGCATGCGGTGATCTTGATTTCAGGCTGTCCATATTCTTCCTAGGGCATTTCAACTGTCGCATCCCTGGTTACCACTAACTTCCTCCTTTTCAAGGTCACCTATTTCACCTTCGCATATCTTAATTCTTCATTGTCTATGCTCCCTGTTGATACCCATTTCCTTTTTTTTTTCTTTTTCAAATCTCTTGTCTATCCCTATGGCTCATTAGAGTAGTTCTCGCTCTTTTCCTCGTGCATGCATCTCCTCATCCAGAGTCCTCTTCCTCTTTTGAAGTTCCTTATTTCGAGGGCTATGACTGGTCATCCAGGCTGACCAAGGTTGACCTTCGAAAGTTGAGGGATTCGTATGGAATCCCAAATTTTGTGGTTCTCGAGGTCCCCCTTCAAGGGCCATCGATGAAGAGGGCTTTGCTGAGAAGGTGGCCCTTACGGTTAGCTCCATTTCTCATGGGTTGTGACTTCCTTTCTATCGCCTATTCCTTGACTATTTGAAGCTAGCATTGCTCACCTCCACTCTAATGCTTGGAGAATCTCATGTGCTGCTGTGTCGAATGAAGGATGGTTTTGGAACCTAGTAGGGAGAGGTACCCCGATTTGACGGCCTGTGAGTTTCTAGCTACCCATGTGTTCAAGGAACTAGAGTGTAACATTTGCTCCTTTCATTCTTACCCTCACATCACCTTGCTCACTTT
>QEOT01002053.1:986-34776 GCA_003123785.1 Pterocarya stenoptera
ATATTCTCATTGTAATAAATACTGTACATTCTCATTGTGAAATAATACTTTACGAGCAAGAGGAATATTTTTCCCCAAATACTCTTCTATCTTAGGGTTTCTACAAGAACATGTCAAGGACAAGAACTTACTCATCTTTACTAAGACAGTACATTTGAATTGTGCAAGCTATAACAGTTGTGATTGCCCAATAGACATGCACTGGGATAATGTCTACGCCAATCTTCAAGGCAATTAAATCTCCATAGGTATCCTTTGACTTACAAAGTTTTTCCAACTCAGCAATGCATTCGATTACTTCCAGCGTGTCCTTGATCATATTGCTAAGCTCCCCAATTGCTTTCTCGCATTTTTTAATGTCTGGGCGATTTAAGATGGCAGTTACAGGCCTTGTGATTCCCACTGAGTTGGCGAGTCTGTGTAATGAGTGCACCTGTGCAAGGTCCCAGAAATCTCCATAGTTCAAAGCAAATGCCGCAAGCGTCAGCACTGCCTTTGCGGCCCATGAATATCCACAGAGCTTGCTAAGTATTGATATTAATGTTGTTTTGAGTTCGATTTCCCCGTCTTGAGCCAGCTGAGAATTATTGATAATATTACACATTTTTTATTATGGAAAGATGCTAATATTTAACTAGAAAGTAAAATGATCACACTCATCTTAATCTTTAAATATCATTCATCCATTAAATTTGGGGAGGAGAAAAAAAAAAACATATTTTGCAAGATTTTATTGGGGTGAGAAAAAGAAATGCTTCTTATTAATTACCTCCAAGGAAAGTTGCTCCAGTGTCCACAATTGTGAACTGTGGTCGGCCATCCACATCTGACCCTCCAGTTTCTCCAGGCCTTGAGTACCCTATTGAAAGTCACAAGTAATTATTAGAGAGAGAATTTACAAATGTATGTAAAGCTAGAAATTTAAAATTAAAACAAAAAAGTATTATCTGCACCTCGGTTTAAACAAAAAATAACGTTATATATCCTATTTATTAATTGTCCACTTATGGAATACGTGATGTGTTAAATCTTAATGGTCATCTCTCTACCATCATAGTGTATATATTGATCCAACCGATGGGCAAGAGGGTAAAATGGAATTGGAAGGGAAACCAGAAACAAAAACAAAAATCTTATATAACTAAGATAATGTACTGTAGGAAAATGAATATACCAGTAAAACATTGTCAACTACTTGGGTTGCAAGGAAAAGAATTGATTTGATGTCAAATAAAAGAGAGGTAGGATTAAAAACTTGGACAGGAGGAGCATGGGTTCTGTAAATTTGATTCAGGATATGTTCTTCGGACATGGATAACATGCTGATCAGGATCACACAATTAATGGGTTGCTCTGCATTATCTTGCAGCTGCATCTCATTGCTGGCCATGGTATTGACTTTTTAACGCTAGAAACTTCGGGTTTGTGGAAGAAGAGAGAAGTTGGCTTGCTTAATTTCTGCAATAGCGAGGCTTATTTATATATAGCCCTGCGAACCGGATCAATTATGAGGTGACAAGAAAAGAGTTGTTAAAAGGTGAAGATTTTCTGACAGCTTCTTGAAGGATAACAACGTGAATAAAAGACTTTTTTGTTTGAGTAAAAAAAAATCAATTGATTAAACTTTTATATAAAGAACGACGAAAAGAAAGTCCGGCCTCGTTGTTGATGATCCCATTTCATTGCTGCTTTCACAAAGGTCGGATGTTCCATGGCCAGTAGACAAGGAAGCAGAGAAGGAAATAAAATACAATTTCTGTGCAACTCAAGCTTGAATACAAAATGATCAAGAAGTTTCTTAATGTCTTCTTCTATGATCTTGTACGGTTTCATTTTCACTGCGTTCTCTTTCTCCCGTGAGAAGGGTAAAATGGCCTTAAAAAAAATAATAAACAAAATGAATTTACTGTTCTGGAGTTTATTCAAACATAATAGAAGTAAGAGTGAGATTGACCTAGGATAACAAAGAAAGTTACACATCCGGGCCGAGAACTGAGGAATTCGAGAAAGGAAGACTTTTGATCAAATTGAAGCATTTTAAAAAATACTTGTCTTTCACTTTTGAAATCGTGCTTGTTTGGAATTAATGTGAATAATAGTTGTTGAAGCAATTTCCCGACTCTCCACAGTAGTGTGGTTTTCCTACATGAAAAACAAAAACTCGGAGTCTTGGAGTCAAGGAAACCTCTGATGCTGGAATCCTGATGGTGAGGGCGGGAATCTTTTTCATCCCTTTGGATGTAGCGGCCGCCTTTGCTTTCCGGGCACTGTTCAACGCCCTCAACATGTCTTCCTCTGACGAAGTTGTTTCCTCTATCCATGAATTTCGGCTAGTTTAAAGGCTTCTTTCTTGCCAACTCCGCCATAAAAGGGTGTCTTGGCCATATCCTTCCTAAAAGCGCCGCCAGAGTCACCTTTTCATCTTGGTCATCTATCATCAAGCGTTCTTTGGTAAAACTATAAGCTTTCACGCTTTCATTCTCTTGCTGCTATACAGTGAGAATTAGCTACGTGGTTAGCCGTCTCCTCCTCCTGCTAGCCATGAATTATGACAAGAACTACCGACCAAGTTCCACGAAGTTGGTTATAGAGCCTGCTTGTAAATTTCCCAATTCCGCACTGCCCCTTTGAGGGTTATAGGGAAAGCCTCGGCACATGATTTTTCCTGAAAATTCGTAAGGGTCATATGGGCCTTGAAGCCTCTAGATGCTCCATCAGATCTTTGGACTCTTCATAGAGGTCTATTTGTGGCATCTTGATTTTCGATGGGAAGGGGGCCACCACTAGTAGGTTGTCAACTGACAAAAACGCTCTCAGTCGCCTTGCCATGTTCTCATATTTTTCCATGAGTTCATGCAGGTCGTCATGCATCTTCCTCTTCTCATCTAGGTTGCTTTGGGATTGTCCCCCCTTCAGTTTGGGACGCCACTCTATTTGCCTCGCTCCTCCCTTGTTTCACCCTTTTCTGACTAGGCCTCCCACTTCTTCAAGGCCTCGTTTTCTTTCTGTTAGACCTCCATTTTCTGTTCCATCCGTTGCAGCTTCTCCATCTCCACAAATCAGCTATCCAACTCCATACTGCCAGTGTCCATCGTAGCTATTTCTTGTTTATGAATTGTGTGTGAGTTTGTTGTATCAGGCATTTTGATCTCGATTAAAATTTACATATCCCATAGATGGCACCAAACTGTTGAAGCTATTTCCTACTTGTGGTCAGTAGTGTGATTTTCCTACCTAAAGAACAAAGTTTGGGGTCCTGAAGTTAGAGAAACCTCTGATGATTAAGTCAGATTGGATAATACGAGTGTAGAAAACTCCGAATGTAGAGAGATTGCTAGACGCACCTATCGATTTGTTTATAGACAATGAGAGGTGCATATGGTTAAAGAAAGACAAAACTCTAGCTAGCGTCATGGTTGATGATATCATGATTACAACCAGCTGCTTCTTCCTCCCCACCATTTCTGGTATACCATGTTGGCTGGTGGCATGTCATGTGTTAGTTCTGGTTCAGCCAGCTGGAGGTTCTATTTTTATATGATTTTAAAGTATGACCTTTTCATTCTCGGACAAACCACATCTACACTGCATCTAAGATTCTAAACGACGTGAATACAAGACTTGAGTTTAAAAAAAAAAAAAAAAGAAAGAGAGAGAGAGAGAGAGAGAGAGAGAGAGAGAGAGAGAGAGAGAGAAAAGAAAGAGAGGTTGACATGCAATAAGCCATTGGTATAAAGAAAGACCAAGAATGATATATAACCTGTACTTATAAAGTTGGTGCTGTTTCTGATCATGAACTCTTTTTCCTCATTCTATTTAAATTCCTTCTGCAAGATCGGAGCTCTTCTCAGTGGTGGAGCCACATATACAAGAGTGAGTGTAATTCGAAAAAACAATTCTTAGATATTTATCATGTTATGAAATTGAGAGGCTTTTCCAACTATATTTTTACTAACAAAAAAATAAGGATTTTTCATATTGCAGCCACAAAAAGTTATGAGCTCAGTTTGAGAAGCTTTCTAAAATTCTAACAAAAAAAAAAAAAAAAAAATTGCCGTCTCACACAAAAACAAAGATTCATTAACTTGGAGTCCCTGGACGACTTCAGGATATTTGAATTACAAGCGTCACCAAAGAACAAGCGCATGACAATCTCTTTTAATTTCTCTCATGTTGTGCCCCTTTCCTCCAACCTACAAAACACCACATGTGCCACTCGATCGTGCCGTCACCAATTGGCAATATTATTGGAACATCACATGACTATAGTGCCCCTTACTAAAGTATGACTCCAGACTACGTACATTGATCTAGATAGTCCACACCCATTTGGACTATATGGAAGTTCCTTCCTTAGCTCGACCAGAGGGTATGGGCCAAAATTAAATTCTTATTGTATCTGGAATTCATTTTTACACCCCCTACTGGGCTGGGCACTCATCCCTGAAGGCCCGATAACAGAAGCATAGTTGCCATCCAAGTCAGGTTAAGAAGGAGGAGGCCCAGCTCATGGGAAGAAAGTTGACGTGGAAAGATGGGATGACGTCCCTACTAACATGGTGACGCCGAACAGAATAGTGATTATTCTGCAGGCTAGTTTTAACAAATAATTCACAGGGAATGAAGACAAGAGAAACTTAGAGAAAATGATCTGATGTTCATTTCAAAATTGTCAAAATCCAAAATAGTCAAATCAACCCACAAGCCAGGCTGTAATAGTTGAAAATCGATCATATCAGAATTTTAGAAAAAATAACAAAATTCCAATAATCACACCAAAAGTAAATACGTAATAAAAGAAGTAATCTGCTAAAAATCTCACCCAAATCGGATTCAAAGTCACTTCCTAAATGATATATGAAATATTACCATAAAAGGCAAAAAAAAAACTAAAAATAGGGATTCAAAGGGGAAAACAGTGAACTTTAGCCTAAAAAATGATGCACATTAAGCGTAATTGTGTGACCACAACGTGTGTGCCAAAAAGAGCTTTCCGAATTGGGGTCATATATGTGATTTTGATACCTGTAGCCATAGTTATGGCCAAACCAAAACGTGCCCAAAACTACCCTAATCAAGGAAATATTATAATTTACTGTCATATTTGCTCCGATCTGCTACCTAAAGGTATTTCAGCACAGTCAAAATACAATCTAACAACTCAGCATCATCTTACTCGGATCCTCCTGCATTAGTCGTCCTGGGTTGGGAAAAACTCGCCCTCGAGTTCACAGTAGCTTCATTGGGATCCACAAAACAAGGTCTCAGGTGTTTCACATTAAATACATCATAAGTTTTCAAATGGCTGGGGAGGCACAACCTGTAGGCATTATTATTGATCTTCAATAGAATCTCACAGGGTCCAATCTTCCGCTCTTTAAGTTTATTATACTCGCCAACAGGAAAACGATCACAAGTTAATACTGCCCAAACAAAATCAACAATATCAAAAAGTACTTGACGATGATGACTATTGCTTGAACCTTGTACTTGGCATTGCTCTCATGAATGGCCAGCTTCAATTGCTCATGGATGCCCCTAAGATGTTCTGCCATCTCATCTGCGTTGTGATTCAAACGACCTACATGTGGGATAAGGGCTAAGTCTGGCACACCGAACGAGTTTTAACCATAGACAATCTCAAATGGGCTCAGTCGTGTGGTTCTATTCTTGGATCTATTATAGATGAATTTTGCTTGGGGAAGATCTAGAATCCTATTACTTTGGCTTATTTCTGGCCAAACTCCTCAAAAGATTGCCCAAACTCTTGTTCACCGTGAACTTGGTGCCATGATCTGAAGTGATTGACTGGGGAATACCATGTAAGCAAACAATCTCCTTGAAGTAAAGATGAGCGATCCGAGCAACATCCATTATTTTCCTGCAAACTACAAAATGGGCCATCTTAGAAAACCTATTAACCATAACCAAAATAGAATCTGTGTGTCGTTGGGTCTGGGGTAAGCCAACACAAAGTATACTGACATTGAACCAAAGGGCTTCAGGAACAGGCAAGGGGGTGTACAGGCTTGCATTTGTGAGAACCCCCTTTGACCACTGACAAACATATCATCGCTTCACATAATGAGTCACATCACTAGTCAATTTGGGCCAATAGAAATCAGACGAGACTAGGGCCAACGTCTTATCTCACCCAAAGTGACCCTCCCTATGAAGTTCACTAATAATCTGCTGCCTCAGCGAACAATCTGGGATGCACAATTGTAATCCACGAAATAAATAAATATTATGCAAAACAAAATCATTTCGTTGACCATCAGTTACCTCTCAAAATATCCTCCCAAATGAAGGACCTGGTGCATACATGTCACTAAAAACCTCAATTCCTACAATTCTGGTGGTCATGCTGGTGAGGAGTAACATACAACAGCTTAGGGCATCTGCTACTCAATTCAGATTTCTTGATAGGTGCCTCAACGAAAATGTGAACTCCTGCAAGTAGGCCACCCACTTAGTATATCGCCTACTCAACTTATGCTGGCCATTTATGTACTTTAGGGCCTCATGGTTAGTGACAAAAATGAACTCTCTTTGCACCAAGAAGTGACGCTAATGCTTCAGGGACTAACTAGGGCTGTAAATGAACCAGTCTACTCGATAGCCCGCTCGGTACTCGCTCGGTTAAACTCGAATCGAACTCGACTAGTGAAAAAGAAAAGCTCGTTCGTGGAAGCAGATACCCGCTCGATTAGTAAATGACACATACCCGACAAAACTCGACTCGACTCGGTTAAGGCTCGTTAAGGCTCGCTCGTTTATGCTCGAATCGACTCGTTAGCTCGACTCGATTAAAACTCATTCATATATTGATAAATATATACATATATCTATGTATATATACATATATATATGTATTAGCTAATAATATAAGCATACCACTTTTATAATTAAATATATAATATGTAATCTAATTACTTATGTCTATATAGTGAATATACTTTATAGGTATATTTTATAATTTGTATAATAATTAGTTGATAAAATTTAATAATGTTATATACTAGTATGTGGAAACTATATATGAAATAGATATATGCTATCATATTAAGTATATATATTAATAATATATGTAGGCTAATATATTGTTCTTTTGGATAAATATCAACTAGTTAGATATTTTAATTATTTATAAATTTTTTAAGATTTTATAATTCAATAAAGGTATACTTGTTAGTTGTATAAATTTAATATTAGGTCTTTTATTTTATTTATTTATTTTATTAATTATTAAATCTTATTCAAAAAAAAAAAACAATTCGAGCTCGAGCTCGAGCTCGAGCTCGGCTCGACTCGAACTCGTTTGTGAAACGAGCTCGAGCTCGAGCTCGAGTTAAGAGTTTATCTTATCGAGTCGAGATCGAACAGAGAACAAAAAAAAATCTCAAGCTCGGGCTCGAGTATTTTGAGTCGAGCCGAGCTCGGCAAGCCAAAGCTCGGCTCGGCTCGGCTTGATTACAGCCCTAGGACTAACTATAGCATAGAACTCCATGTCATAAGGGGAATAATTCTTCTTTGCCCCTAACAATTTCTCAATGAAAAAGGCTATTGGTCGTCCCTCCTAACTCAAAACACCACCAATGCTAACCCCATATGCATCACAGTTGATTTCGAACACCTTATCAAAATTTGGAAGTGCTAAAATTGGTGCCTCTATCATCTTCTGCTTGACCAGTTGAAAACTGGCCTCTGCCTCGTCAGACCAATGGAAGTCAAATCCCTTGAGTCACTCTGTGATAGGAGCAATTAGAGTGATGAAGTTTCTGATGAACCAGCGGTAGAAGGATATCAATCCATGGAAACCCCTAACATGTGTAAGGTCTTAGGTTTTGGCCACTCTAAGACCACATCTATCTTTGATTGATCTCCATGAACACCATCATTAGACACAACAAAACCAAGAAAAGTTACAGAAGTAGTAAAGAAAGAACACTTCTTCTTATTGACAAACAGATGCTCTGTTCTTAACATATCAAAAACAGCTCAGAGCTGATCAAAGTGTGACGTGCTTGTCAGACTGTAGATGAGGATATTGTGGAAGAAAACTACAACGAATCTTCCCCTAAAAGACCGTAGAACCTGATGCATAAACCTCATGAATGTACTGGGTGCATTGGACAGCCCAAAAGGCATGACCATCCATTCATGCAACATCTGCTGCGTCTTAAACGTCGTCTTACACTCATCTCCGAGACTTATTCTGATTTGGTGGTATGCACTTTTAAGGCTAATTTTTTAGAAAACCTTATAACTGAATAGTTGATCATCCAGGCATGGAATGGGAAACCTGTACTTCACTATGATTTTGTTGATTGCTCTGCTGTCAACGCACATATGCCAAGAACCATCTTTCTTTGGTACTAGCAGGGTAGGGACTGCATATGGGCTCATGCTCTCATGGATGTAGCCCCTCTCCAATAACTCTACCACCTAACGCTGCAACTCTTCAGCTTCCTTGGGATTGAGGTGATACACAAGTCAGTTTGGTAAACTCGACCCTGGAACAAGGTCGATCTGATGCTGAATATCTCTCATAGGCGATAGCCCAGGAGGAAGATGTTCTGGTGACATGTCAGAAAACTAGCAGCTGCTACTCCTCTGTTGGTAAATCTGGATTCACGTCTGCTACACTGTTCCCACAAGGCAGCAGGATGTAAATCACAACTTCCTACTCGATCTCCTCTAGAAACCTGGACATAAAAAGAAGGTTAGTACTATTGGCTACTGGGGTAGGTGTGGTTCCTTCCCGTTGAGGTGCCAACACAATACTCTTCCTTTTGAGACTAAGAGAATACGTATTCTTCTGCCCATCTTGAACAACAACACTATGATCATAGTGCCAGGGCTTGCCAAACAATACCTAACAAGCATCCATAGAAACGACATCACACCAAGCATTATCAAAATATTTTATGCAGATAAAGGACACTATGCATCACATATCTACTATTACGTCACTGCTTTTATTCAGCCACGACAATTTGTATGGCTTGGGATGATGATCTGTCTTCAACTGTAATTTCTGGACAGCTTCTTCAGACACCATGTTCTCACAATTGCCACTGTAAATGATCATCTTGCAGACTTTATCTACAACTGTGCAGGTCGTGTGGAAAATATTGGTTCTCAACCAATCATCCCCTAAATCACTCTTGGGAGTTAGTAGACTCTTGCGAATGACCAGGGTCTCATGGCCATCACCATACAACACGTCTCTATCCTCATCATCATCGTGCTCTCCAATCACCTCAGTTTCTTCTTCCACGTCTTCCTCAATTAGGAGATTTTTTCCCCTTTTGATTAGCAAGCTTTCTACACTCAGTTGCTCTATGCCCCTGCTCACCACATCTAAAACGTCTAATATTAGAGTTAGAATTCTGACCCTGCGATGGCTGCTGGATGGGACGAGGTCCTTGAGAGCGAATTGCTCTACTATTTTGATCGTTTCTGATCACTGGCCTCCTGTTCTGCTACTTCTCTACAACGAGTGCACACTGGTATGCTCCAGAAGTTGTCCACAACGAGTGAAGGCTGAGGACATCCTGTAAGGACTATTGTAATCCTCCCAAATACCGCAACACCATTTGCTCTTCCGTCTCAGATAGGTCATTCAGGTCTATCAATTGATAGAACTCTTTCGTGTAATCATCAACCGATCTCGTGCCCTGCCTCAACGAGTGAAGTCGTTGAAACAGAGTTTAAGTATAGCTTAAAGGAAGGAAGTGACCCTTTATCTTCTCCCAATGAGTAATCTTGGCCTTGACATGCCTATCTCGTGATTGCCTCAACTGCTCCCACCACGCAGATGCCCAACATTTAAGTTTGATAGCGACCAGTTTCACTTTGACAAGATCTGGGACCTCCTTATAATCAAAGATCTACTCCACTTCATTCAACCAATCAATGAACCCTTTAACCTGTAACATACCAAAAAACTCGGGCAGATCCACTCTGAAATCGAGGTCCCCATGACACTCCTCCCGACCATGGTGCTCTCGGAATAAACGATGATGGTGCTATGGGTTTTCAAAACTGGAATCAGAATCGTGATCTCCCATCTCACGATCGCCAATATCCTACGTTGTTAGACGTCGGGTTAACTTTGCAACTTCCCTCTACAAATCCTCAATCAACACTTCCTGAACGCTACGATCACGGTGCAAGACTTCCTCTTCCGGAACCTACCCATGACGACCACGACCACCAGCTATGGAAACTAATGAGATATCTCCCCAGGAATGATGTTAAAAGCTCTGATGTCAACTGACACAGGCCGAAATAGTGATTATTCTGCATACTAATTTCAACAGATAATTCACAGGGAATGAAGACAAGAGAAATGCTAGAAACTCAGAGAAAACGACTCTGATGTTCAATTCAAAATTGTCAAAATCTAAGAATAGTCAAATCATCTCACAAGCCGAGTTGTAATAACTGAAAATTGACCACATCAGAATTTTACCCAAAATAGCAAAATATCAATAATCACACCAAAAGTAAATATGTAATAAAAGAAGTAATCTACTAAAAATCTGGCCCAAATCATGTTCAAAATCACTTCCTAAACGATAAATTAAATATTACCAAAAAAAGACAAAAACGTAACTAAAATAGGCATTCAGAGGGAAAAATAGAGGATTTTGGCCTCTAAAATTATGCACACTAAGCATAGCTGGGTGATCATGATGTGTGTGCCGAATAAAACTTTCTGAATTGGGATAATATGTGCGATTCTGATACCCGTAGCCAAAATTATGGCCAAAATACCGAAATGTAACCAAAATTGTCCTAATCAAGGAAAGATCAGGATTTCCTATCATATTTGCTCTGATGTGCCACCTCAAGGTATTTCAGCGTAGTCAACATGCAATCTAACAACTCGGCATCATCTGATTCAATTCCTCCTGCATCTCATGGCCCTTCACAAGCACATAGCAGTAGAGTCACGCCGCATTAAGGGGTCATATATAGAATGTGTGTAGAGATCCTGATGATGCCCCCGTACCTGTCACATTGCATGGAAGGTGGCTGCACTTGCCAACTTTCCACTTAGGACATGAGCTAAGGAAGCCATGCTACATTAAAGGAATCGGGAAAGCATTCAATAAGAAAAACAAGTGCCTTTGACACAGGATACAATGACCATCTCGACATGAGGTATAAAAGCTAAATCCTAGGTTAGAATAGTTTTTTACATTCTCTGAGATACAAAAATTTCCACTAAGGATCAACAAACTAACTTATGCATCAAACGTGTTTCATCAACCCCAAGCCCTCATCTTATTTATGTCACAAGTGATCAATCCTGATAACCAGTGTGCTAAACATGTCATCAATAGTGGTGCCATCTGTGGGATCCTTGTAAAAGTAACGTGTCTTTCGTATGCTGGCTACAACGCACTCTTAAACAACCCATGGATAGGAAGAATCATCAAAAAATATAGAAGGGAGATTTGCAGAGATGGAGGAGTGCATGAAGAGAATGGCGGCGGAGATGGAGAACCTCTTGCAAGAGAATGAAGCCCTAAATAGGAGGAACAACAAGCCACAAGAAGACGCTGGGCCAAGTCCAAACCAGTATGTCGAATCCCAGAGCGCTGGCGGAGTAGGCGGCGACGAGGAAGAAAGGAGAAAAATGCACCATGAACTACACAGCCTTATGGATAAGTATCAGGAGATGGTAAAAAGGACGGGAGCTTCATCTCGATTGATCAGTTGCTCACTAGTAAAAATTTTCCATATAGCGCATAGGTGATGGCAGAACCACTGCCTCCAAAGTTTAGAGTTCCCCAAATAGAGATGTATGATGGGTCCAAGGACCCTCTCGAGCATCTAGAGACCTTCCAAGCAAATATGACTCTGCATGGGTTTCTTAAAGAAATAGCTTGCAGAGCCTTTCCGCTGACCTTGAAAGGCGCCACAAAATGGTGTTTCAGAGCACTACCACTTGACTCGATTGACAATTTTGGAGAAATGGCCCAGTTGATTCTGACATACTTTATGACAAGCTGGAGAAGAAGGTGCCCTACTGCCTACCTCTTGACTATCAAACAACAAGAGGATAAGAGCCTAAAGGCATACCTGGTTAGATTCAACAAAAAGCACATTACGACGGACAATCAGGATGAGAAAATCATGTTGGCAGTGCTATTGGGAGGCATATGGCCTTCAAACCCGTTCATGACTGAGTTGGCAAGAAAGACTCCCGCGATGTTGTGGGAGTTCATGGATAATGCAAATGGTCTCATCAATGCCAAGGACACTCTCCGAGCCCCAATGGCCCTAAGGAAAATCGAATTAGAACAAGTAGACAGGAGGTCCAACAAGTCATGTTGGAAAAAATCCTTGGAGAAAACTAAAAAGTGGCAGCATGACAAGAGGTGAGAGGAGAACACTTCCTCAAAAGGACAAGGTGCCAAACATGCATGCTCCAGTCTAAATGTGCAAGAAGAAAGTAAACCAAACACTCGAGAAGCCGAACATCGTGATCGTGGTAACCCCCGTTTCTGCACCTACCACTAGATAGAAAGCCACAAGATTGAGGATTGCTACACCCTCAAGAAAAGGATGGACGAGTTGGAGAGCCTTGCTGCCTAATATCCAATGGACCAAGATGAACAAGTTCCTCCTCCCTTGTTCCATTAAAAATTGGCTTTAAAATCGAGATTTCTTCAATGGAGATGTCCATACCCGAAATGAACAATAGAAGACTCTTCTTTTTCAGCACGTCAATACTCAATTGGTTTTTCCAAATATATAGTTAAAAAAAAAACATTTAATCTTCATGTACTTCAATATTTTTAAAATGTCGCTTTCGTATTTTGATAATTTGCTCTGTTTTTCATTCTATAACTGGCTCATATTTACATACTAGTATATGTTCACTGCTTAGTGAGTTATTGATAACTCACCCAATTACCTTTAATATTTTCAGATGATTTTAATTGTTCAGCTGGGAATCAAGAATAGAAAGCATGTGGGAGACTAGTTAAGCATAGTGGATTAACTACCAAAGGGTACTATGATTATTGGAGAGTATTTCAGTAGATTTGTCCTGTTTTGTTGAGTTGGTATTTTGGAAGGTTGACATTATTATTGAGACTTTGTGAAGTTGTTGATTAATTTATGTTGGAATATTTTCCTTGATGTTCTGTAAAGGAGCATATATGTTTGGTTTGAACAAATGAATTTATGTTTTATAAAGCCTTTGGACTTATATATATATATATTGTTGGAATATGATTTTTAGGTAATAGGAACTAACTCCCTGACCCTCCGGGTACGATGCATTACATATCAAGTGTATTAATCACATGTGTCTAGGGCTGAGAAAAAATCTGACTCCGACCCCGAATCAGCTTCGACTCCGACAAGTTAGAGTCATAGTCGGAGGTTTCTTTTCCAGAAAAGTCAGAGTTGGAGATGGAGTCGGACCGACTCCAACTCCGACTTATCGACTCCGACTCCGATTTTCTATACATTCATCATATATATTTTATATAACTATAACTTATATAGTTAGTTAAATTCAATAATAGTATGAGCTAATTATTGTTCCAAAATAATATACTTATACTATAATATAAATAGACTAAATTGGCTAATAATAGTATATGACATATGTAAACATTTACTAATGTATAATAAACTAATGTAATAACTTGTAATACTAATGTACAAATACTAATCTAATCATTAAGACATTTATATGGATCAATTGAATGCTCTCCAAGATTTATTACGTTTTCTTGAATGCTCTTCTTGAGCCTTCGTTTTGATTAGGAATTTATAGAAGCAAGTAAGGCCAGCTGCTGAAAATGTAGGTCGATGTTTATTCGTGGACCTCGTCTCGGTGGTGCCTCAGCCTCTTCTTGAATTGACTGTGTCTCATCGTGTGCCAAAAACTAAAGATGGGGAATTATTTTTTCAGTTCTCTAAGGAGGAAATTCACAGATCGGCTGAACCTTTCAAGTTTTCCATTGTTCTGAAATTCCTTAGGAATCGTCCCTCCTTGGATGCCATTCGGGCATTTATTCAAAATCGATGGAATCTTGATGGCATCCCGGTAGTTTCTACAATGAGACGTCCTAGAAACGTGTTTATAAGAATGACTTCGGAAGAAGATTGCATGAAGACCTTATCACGTGAAGCTTGCGAAATAGATGGGATTCCTTATCGACCATTCCATTGGACCCCAGAATTTAAGGAATTAGAAGAACCATCTATAGTGCCGTTATGGATTGTATTGCTAGGATTGCCTCCAAACTATTTCCATGAATCTTTTCTGAAAATGTTTACAGCACCAATAGGGAGATTCATAAGACGTGATAATCCTACTCGCTGTGCGACTTGAACTAATGGTGCTTGTATCTGTGTGGAGATGGATGCTGCCAAGGAGCCGCTTTCACATTTTTGGATTGGGACTCCCGGGATGGGATATAGCCGTAAGCAAGAAATAATATATGAAACATTACCTGCGTTCTGTTCTTCGTGCAAAATACAAGGGCATAATTTACGGACATGTCGCGCTGGAAAAAAGATTGAAAGAAAAGAATGGGTTCGGGTTCAAGAACCTGTTGTTGAAGAACTTGTTGTTGAGGAACCAGTTATTGAAGAACCGATTGTTATTGTGGAAAAAGATGTCACAGAAAATAAAGAGAACGATGTAAATCCAGTCATAGGTGAAGAGTCGACTCCTTTGTTGATGGAGGAGATGGAATCGGAGAAAGATCATGTTGTAGTTCCAGGTTTGGAGGGTTCTACGGAAGAGAGGAAAATCAAGAATATGTTAGAAGTGACTGAAGAAGCAGTGGAGAATTCCCCTCTGTTGAAGGAGGCTGAGTTGGATATGGTCATGGGGGAGATTGAAAATGATTCTAGAATTGATAAGAACAAGGAACAGAGGATGGAAGACCAATTACAGGAAGAGGGTTTCTTATTGGAAGAGGGGTCGATGTCAGATTCAGATCCTGAATTTCATGCTGAAGTATTCCCCCAGGATAAAGAATATCATTCGGAATTAGACGGGGAAGTGGGAAAGAGGAAATACCGCAAGAGGCATTTTGAAAAAATTAGAAGTTCTAAGAGGGTGCTTACTCGTGCTACAAACATCCCTCTGTGAAATTGCTAGTTCTAAGGGAATATTAAGTATCCAGAAAAGGTCAGGGATGTTGAGAACATTTTAGAATTTATTAAAATACAAAGGTTTATGAGGGTATTTCAAGTTGTGAATGATACTACTAATGAGGAGTTTGGTGAACACTCTGAGGAGTTGGAAAGGATGGGATGGATGTGCTGGTTGTCAATATGGTTTTATGTAGTATTGGTTTTAAGGTTAGTGGAGGAATACTATATTAATTATCTATATGATTAGTCCAATTTTAGTCTGGAACATTCGAGGTCTTGGAACCTCTCGAAGCCGGTTAAAAAAATTGGTTATGCAGATGAATCTGAAAGTGATTGTTCTAATGGAACCTTTTGCAGCAGAAGATAGAATACAAGGTTTGAATCATTCATTACGTATGGATAAATTCATCACAAATGAAAGGGAGGAAGGTAAAATTTGGGTGCTATGGCAAGATGACATCTCTGTCCAACTGATATTATGTAGAGAACAGTTCCTTTTACTTCGATTGGAAGCTGATAATACAAGTTTTCTGTGTTGCTTTGTATATACAAAGTGTACCATGGTTGAAAGGTGAGATCTCTGGGAGCAATTGAATACTCAGGTACTTGGAATTGATCCTTGCCTAATCATAGGGGATTTTAATATAATTAGAAATGATTCGGAACGTAGGGGGTAGAAATAGGCCGAGAATAGCATGGAAGATTTTAATTCCTGGATTGATCAGTGCGGTTTGATCGAAATAAAATCTTTGGGCAGGAGGTTTTCTTGGTGTAATGGACAGCGTGGTCTATCAAGAAGCTGGGTACAATTAGATAGAGGTTTCGTGAATGCGAGTTGTTTGAACAGATTCCCAAATACAACACTTAGATATTTACCTCGTTCCACATCAGATCATTCACCCATGATTGTGGAATTTCAGTCGGATCCTTTCTCTTGTGGGCCCAAACCATTTCGATTCCAACAAATGTGGATAGATCATATAGAGTTTCGACCTTTTGTTGAGAAAATTTGGCAGGAATTTGTGGGAGGTTCGGGTCTTTTTGAAATTAGCCTTCAAACTAAAGAAATTAAGGGGTGCTTTGAGAAATTGGAACAAACAGATTTTTGGTAGAACGGAACATCATTTGCAGGTTTTACAAACTCAAATTGATAATCTGGAATTAGATTTACAGCAGAATTGGGATCCAAACATTGAACAAGAACTTGTGTTGAAGAATGTAGAATTAGAAAATTGGCGAAATCGGGAAGATATTAGATTGGCTCAAATGGCTAAAATTAAGTGGAGAGTAGATGGGGATCAAAACTCAAAGTTTTTCCATGCGTATTTATCTTACAAGAGAAAGAAGAAAGTTATGGAGATGAGATTACATGATAGTACTTATTTACAGTCACCGGAAGCAATACATTTAGAATCTGTTAATTATTTTTCTTCTTTTTTGCAGAAGGAGTCTCTTGGAAATCATCCAGATTTATCCCATATTATTTCACCTATTATTACAGCAGAGGAGTGTGCATCGATATGCAACATTCCTTCTTTGGAAGAGGTAAAACGTGCTTTGGATTCTATCCCTTCTAATAGTGCTCCGGGGCCTGATGGTTTTGGAGTGGGTTTCTTTAAAAATTGTTGGGATTTTATTAAAATAGATTGCATGGAAGCGATTGAAGAATTTTTTAGAGGTAAGAAATTTCCTAGATTTTATACTTCTTCTTATGTGGTTTTAATACCAAAAATGGAAAGACCAACTGGGTTTCATAAATTCAGACCCATTAGCCTTTGTTCAGTATTTTATAAAATTTGTTCCAAAGTCATTGTTAATCGTATGGCACCTCTGCTCCCAAAAATAATTTCTTTTGAACAAGGTGCTTTCATTCCAGGAAGAAGTATATATGAAAATATAAGCCTCACTCAGGAAATGGTGCATTCGATAAATAAAAAGATTCATGGCGGGAATGTGGTTTTGAAATTAGATATGACAAAAGCATATGATCGTGTTGATTGGGATGTTTTGTTGATGGTGCTTAGTGCTTTTGGTTTTTCTAATTCAGTTTGTGGATTGATTAAGGACTGTATAACTACGCCATGGTATTCTTTACTTATGAATGGGACTACAAAAGGTTTTTTCCAGGGTGGTAGAGGGTTGAGGCAAGGGGACCCATTATCCCCTTATTTGTTCATTATTTTGCAGGAACTTCTATCTCGGCTTATAAAGAAAAGTGTGGAAGAGAAGAGTTTTGGACAATTTACTCAAGCACGTGGTACGAATTTGATATCTAATTTAATGTATGCGGATGATGTGGTTATTTTCACAAATGGAGGCCGAAATTCCATTAGAAATATACTTAAAATCTTGGAGACATACGAGCATTGGACAAGGCAGTTAATTAACAAAGAAAAAACTTCCATATTTTTTTCTAATAAAATCTCCATAGCAAGGAAGAGGAATCTAAAAAGATTGACGGGGTTCTCGGAAGGTAAATTTCCTTTTAAATATTTGGGATGCCCTATTGTTTCCGGAAAATTGAAAATTATGGATTTGGTAAGAAAGGTTCGTAATAAAATCAGTGGATGGAAGATGAGATTTTTATCTCCGGGAGGAAGAGTGATTTTGCTAAGACATGTACTTGCAAGTATGGCTTTGCATTTTCTTGCAGTATTAAAAGTTCCAAAATAAGTTATTCTTTATTTAAATCGCCTTATGAGTTCTTTCTTTTTGGGGAGAGAGTGAGGGAAGAGAAAAAACAAAATGGATTTCTTGGATGAATATTTGTAGACCTATTTCAGAAGGAGGTTTGGGCATAAGACCTTTTGAGGAGGTTCAACAAGCTCTTCAATTAAAATTTGCTTGGAAGCTAATGCATAAAGATTCTCTTTGGGCAAATTTCTTTCGTAAGAAATATGTTAGTAGTAAACCTTTCATGCTACTTGGTTCCCCTAAGGGGACAAGTTTCTGGTGTATGATTGCTAAGAAGATACCTATGATACTCAATTATACTAAATGGAAAATTAGAGATGGGAATATATTTTTTTGGTATGATAAGTGGTTTGAACATGAGTCTTTTGCTGAAATACTACCAATAGTGGAACAACCTCTTCTCAAAATCAAGGATTGTAATATACAACACGGATGGGATGTGGAGTTATTAGACAGATTGGTGGGCACTGAATTTGCAGAGAGAGTTCTAAATGTGTTAGCAAAGAGTAAAGAAGGAAATGACGTACTAATATGGACCAAAACGGAAGAAGGGCTTTTCTCTACTAAATCAGCATGGGATTGCATACAGGTGAGAAGTCCTACTCTAGAAGGACATAAATGGATATGGAATAAATTATTCCCAAAAAAATTCTCAATTTTTATGTGGAAAGCTTGGTATGGCGCTCTAGCAGTGGATGATAGAATTAGGAGGATTGGAATTCCTCTAGTTTCGAAATGTAATTGTTGTAGGCAAGGGCAGGAGGAAGATCTGAACCATGTCTTATTTGAGGGAGAAATTGCAGCTGGAGTTTGGGAAAAATGTGGATGGTTACTGGGTATGCCGGTGGGAAGAACATGGCGTGGGACTTGTCATAGCTGGTTTTGAAGAGCTTCAAATTACTCTCAAATAGGTGTTTTAATTGGATTATTGCCTAGTATTATTTCTTGGAGACTTTGGGGCAAAAGCTATTCAGCCCGTATGGTAAATAAACTGGAATCAGAAAACTTGGTGTGGCATTCTATCAAATACTGGGTAGGCATTATTAGTAATGGAATTTCGAAAATCAAAAAGTTTCATCAGGCCGATGCTTACATACTTCAGAGATTGAATATTCAGTCTATTCCTATACAACAACAAGCAATCAAATACATCTCATGGTTCAAGCCTACAAATGGAAGAGTGAAGCTAAACACAGATGGGAGTTATATGGGTAACCCAGGAAATTCAGGGGCTGGTGGAGTGATTCGGGATGAGCAGGGACAAGTGGTGTTGGCATTCTCTTTGAACATAGGGAGTGGAGATAGTAACAGAGCAGAATTACGGGCTTTGTTGGAAGGCACTAAACATTGCAGGCAATTAAATTTGACAGCAGTTGATATAGAAATGGATTCAGAAGTGGTTCTCTCGTGGCTGAGGAAAAATCGGTGTGGAATATGGTATTTGGAAGATTATTGGGAGGAGATGCAAGAACTGTTACTAAACATGGATTACAAAGTTTCTCATATTTTCAGGGAGGGAAATTCCGTGGAAGATTGGCTAGCTAGAAGAGGGGCTACAGACGGAAATGCAGAATGGAGAAATAGTAATGAGTTACCGCATGTGCTGAAAGGAATGATCAGAGTTGATAAGTGGGGATTGCCTTCAATTAGAAGCAGAAACACGTTGTAAGTTGGACTCTTAATGTAATATGCTACAATACATATATTGCAGTAGAAGTACTACAAGTCTGTGTAGTATCGGCAGGTTAAAATAATGCGTGGTAGTTTCTTTTGTTTTAATTTCTAAGTCTAGTTTAGGATTGTTTAGTGGTCAGGACTGTGTGTCTTAATATAGGCTTATTTAGTAGTGTTTTAGTTTTGTTGTAGTTTTGATGGTATTAGGGAGGATTTTAATATTTTCCCAGATACCAGTTTTTGTAACCACGATTTTCCTCCGCCAGAAGTGAGGGCTATATTAATAAACTTGGGACATGGTTGCTATGTGGGTGGCTACTGGCTCTTCTATAAAAAAAATTTTAAAAAAATACTAATCTATAAATTTATACTAACATGTAATACTATTATACTAATGTATAATACTAGTTATTTACATTAGTATTACATATTATTATAAATTTATATTTTATATAACTGTAACTTATATAGTTAGTTAAATTCAATAATAGTATGAGCTAATTATTGTTCCAAAATAATATACTTATACTATAATATAAATAGATTAAATTGAGTAATAATAGTATATGACAAATGTAAACATCTACTAATGTATAATAAACTAATGTAATAACTTGTAATAGTAATGTATAAGAACATTTAATACTAATGTACAAATACTAATCTATAAATTTATAATAACATGTAATACTATTATACTAATGTATAATCAATATTATCTCCTCACAGTTATTAATAGGAATAAGTTCGACACTAGTATAGTAAAAGTATAATGAGTTAATAACATGTAATAGTATATATAGTATAATAATATGTAATTGTCAATAATCAATACTATAGTACAAGTATAAATATTAACAATTGTATTTAAACCTTATTGTACAAGTCTATTTATAACAATGTATAATAACATTATATACTTATCATACATGTAATACCAATGTATAATAACACTAGTATAATAGGTTTTATTTAAATTTTAAACAATATACTACAAGTTGATTTAAAAAGTAATTGTTATTAATCAATACTAACAACTAAATTGAGTGATGAAAAAAATTATAAAAACCATAAATAATAGGAATAGCTATTTCTTTCACGCTAAACTAAATAATAGGGATAGCTATTTGACCCTATTTCATTCAAGGAAAATGCTAGTATGCCCCATGAGTTTGCCCTCTTATTTTGACCGCTCATGTATTTAAATTTTTTTTAATTCTTTTTTGCTTAATGGCTAAGGAATTGACTTTAAGTATATTGGTGTATTTTTTATTTTTTAAAAATATTTAAAGATGTTTAAAAAATATGAAAAACAAAACATAAATAAAATAAAATGTAGAATTTGTATCAGTGTGCATGCCCACCAGCTGTACTTTTCATTGAAAGCCATTCCTTTTCCTAATATAAAAGTCATTTATTGTATCAAACATGTCCAAAATTAACAATTTGCTTCCTCTCTCGTTTCATCATCTTAAAAGCACACAGACTAAAAGTTTGATTTGACTGCATCCATGTGTATGGTACTGGATTCACTTACAAATATTACCATTCTACGGTAAAAACAACCAATAGTCCCTTTGTATAAATATAGAAGCGTGTCTTACCCAAAACCCTAAGTTGCCAATAGAGCCCCAATGGAGAAAGAGCAAGCCGCAACATTTTTCACATCTATGAAACTCAGTCATGCCCTATTTCTCCGAAACATTGCTCTTGCCACTAGGTGCCAGAAGAAGCTTGAAATCGACGACAATACCAATATGTAGGAACCATGTGCTCTCTGTTTCTCTTTCTCTCTCGAATCTCAATTCTCCTTTGTGTTTTTAAGTTTTATGGGTGGCATTGGAATCAATATTTTTTTATCCGATAGATACCATCGGTTCGTACTTGTGATTGTGGATTTGTTTCTTCATTTCTAAAAATTCGACTATGTTCCTATAAGTCAGAGGTGGAGTTGGATTGGAGCTTATAGAAGTCGGAATTGGAGTTGGAGGTCAGGTTCAAACTTCGACAAAGTCTGAGTTGGAGTCAGATTTAGGGGATACCAACTCCAATTGAGTCAGTGCTCACCCCTATGTGATGTGTCCGTTTGTACATTTTACAATGTTCACAATTAACTAATTAGTTTCAACTTGGTTAATCGAAACTGAACCACATAGCTTGTAACGTCCCATATCCGGATGGGTCAAAGAGTTACTAGCTGTCACCTAAAATTATCTTCAGACTATACAAATATAATTTCCAAAGACTATAAAAATAAATTCATTTATTTCAACCAAAGATATATAAAATCCTTTATAAGTTATCAATGAAATAATCCAATAAGATAAATTAATAACTCCAAAAATTCTCCATAATAATATCAATCTCCAAAATAAATTAGATCAACATAATGAAAACTTCTTGCTCGATGCGTGGTGGTGGTGGTGTTGCTGTGAGAAGTGCGATGGGGCTAGGTGTGGGCTTCGGTGGAGGTACCAAAGGGTTGAAATGGTGGCCAATCGACTTGGTGGTGCAGGTCACCATGTGACAACCGTGCTTGGGTCTTCGGTGAGAGAGAGAGAGAGAGGTCGGCTGAGAGAGAAGCTGTAAGAGTGAGAAAAACATAGGAGAGACATGCAGAACTTACTATTGACGACGATGAGGGGCTGGCGTGGTGTCGAGTGGCAGTCACAAAAGAGATGCGTAGAGGGAGTGCTGCAGGGGGGCGCAAAAAGGAGAGGGAAAATTCTAAGGCTCTTAAGGGCTGGGCTTAGGTTTCAACTGCCTGAGCCTTGTTTGGGCCTTGGTGTTACATGGATGGAACTTGCACTACCAGAAAATAGGCCATTTTCAGCAATTTTAAAATCATCGCAAAATAAATCGACACAAGTCCTTATTTGCGGCGATTTTCATTTCGCTGTTGATTTTTTTCACAAAGCTGGAAAATTCTAAAGGAGAATGGTACTGTTCACTTTTTGCGACGATTTATGTCGTCGTAACAGGATATTGATTATGTAACGGCTTCTTATTTCCGTTGAATAGGAAAAATACCATAAAAGATGGTTATTGCGGCGAATCAAAATCTCTGAAAATGTGTTTTTAAAGTCTGGGGCCGATACGCACGAAAACTCTATTTTCCCCCCTTCGATTTTAATCCGTACAGTGCTCAAAAATCCCGATTTCCCTTTCTTCCCCAAATTCGTCTTCTCCATTTTCTCTCTACCTGCAGCTAATCAAAACCCACCCATTTCTATCGCTACACGGCTGTCCTCTTCCACTGAAAACCACCATTGACAGCGAATCTGCCTCCACCGATTTGGCGCCTGCGACTATCCTGTTCTACATTTCCTCTTAGCACGGTAAACACCAATTTTCTGTGTATTTATCAATTTTTTGCGATTTCCAGTTCGAAAATCGACCTTTTTTGACATTTCCTAAGCTGATTAATAGGGTTTCATTGATCGCGTCCTCCCCATCCTCTTTTGAATCTGAAAACATGTGCTTTTTTGCATGAGAAAAATTTTGTTGGGCTGCATTTTGTTTACATGTTGATGTTGGTATTAGATGTTCATAATTTTTGGTTATATTTTTAATTTGCACACCACAGTTTGGAAGGATTTTTTCATGAAATCCTTATTTTGTGATGAGGACTTTCTCTTGGTTGCAGAGTCTGTTGATATAATCATTACTATTCCAATTCATGTTAAGTTTGTCTTCAATGGTTTGATATAGGTGTCAAAATGTTGAACTGGTTTGTGAATTTATTGTTGGGTAAAGCAACGTAATTTGAACCGAAATGGAGGACCCCTTTTATCCATCAGTTTCTGTTTCTCATGGGTTTGAGAGCTGTAAATGGAGGACCATGGAATGCCCATTTAAACATGCCAATGGGCAGGGTGTTTCTTTCTTCTTTCAGCTTTTTTCTTCTTTTTTTTTTTTTCTTTGGATCTGCATGTATTTATAAATACAATAATTAAGTGGTGATTGTTGTCGTCTTTGTTTATCCGTAATTTCTTTTGCTTTTTGGTGTACTCATGTTGTTTCTACCAAAACTCATATTTGGTCGATCGAGAAGAAGCACCTTACCTTAAAAATTTGAACCCAAATAATACGCTTTGCTTTTCACCAATCTTGAAAACTCAATTATTGTTTCGTCTTAAGAAATTAAAGTGATCACCTACTAGAGTTTTGTTTATATAATATGTATATAGTTGCTTGTGATTTGAATTACATTTAGAGGATAAATAAAACGAATTATAGAATTTGCTTTGAAGCTTTTTGAAACATATGCATGCACTTTGTTATGTTGCAATATCATATTTAGTCGTATATATAATTGCATAATTAACCAATTTCGTGTAAACTTCTTGTCTCATGCTGTGACAGCTTAATATGGTGCACAAATAATTAATATTTAGAGGAGAGTCCTATACATGCTAGGTAGGACTCAATGAAAACTAGAAGTTATCAATCTTTTGTTCTGAAAATGGAAAGAAGTGTATTATGAGAAGGGAATTAATATAAACAGGAGGAGTACTATACTAAACAAAGTAGCTATAATAATTGACATTCATTTTTCCATGCTTTGTTTGAGGAGACAATTGAAACGTTTAGTACTACTACTTTACTCCTATATATGTCGTGTGTGTATATATATATATATATATATATATATATCCCAGGTACGTACTTGAAACTATAGCGGTAAAGATGCAATGAGTACAGAACTGGCATGCATATGCATATATATATACATATCATGTATATATGTATGTATGTTGCCTTAAATATATTTTCTGCTCTTTTTTTTTTCACCCCTAACCTTCGGACATTGATCTAGCTAGCTAGCTGTTGCTGTAAAGTTTGGCAGCATTATATTTGATGCTTTACATTAAACGCTGCAAGATTTGCAATTACAGTGATATATATATATAAATATATATATTCAAATAGCTTGAAAACTTGTTTTGAAAAATTCCATAGAAATATAGAATTGACTGGCCTTATGGTATCCACCAGTACCGCCGTCGTCCGGACGAGATCTGAACATAAAATGATCAAATATATTCTTGAGGCACTTAAGTATTGGTGAGGATATTTGTTTTCTGTGCATGTAATACTTTACAGGCCTGCAGCATTGATGAGTTCACCACTTGATGGCTACTTCATTTTTATTGTCTTTAGACCAATGAAAATGAAGTAGGAAGTTGATTATCCATACTTCTGATGGTTAAGTTTCTTGTATTATCTTTAATTTTTTTACCTTATATTTTAGAAAACTTGGTTTATTTTTTGTTGAACTTTTGTTTTTCTTTTGGCAACATATTCTCGAACTATACAAAGTAAACTTGTTTATTATGGCAATGCCTTCCACTTTCCTTTTTAGCTAATATGTTCCCTCCCTCATCATCTCCTTCTCAGCTTCCTCCCAGTTCAGTTACATCTATTATTGATGGCTTGAAGAGATTGTACATTGAAAAGCTCAAGCCATTGGAAGTTACATATCATTTTAATGATTTTGTATTGCCCTTTATGGTGAGCAGGCTCAAATTTAAGATAATTTATATAACAATAGATTTATCTATTTTATCGGTTCAGTATAATCATCTTTTAAACTAGAGGTTGTGGTTTTGGAAATGGAGGTATTCTTCTTTTCCTAGCTCCCTGTTGACGTTAGGTTTGAAAGCTAATGTAACTTTGAGGATTTATTTTTTGTTTGTGCTTTTGCAGACTAACAGTGATTTTGATGCTAAACCCATGGTCATGCTTTAGATGCAACTATCCTGGTTAGTTAAGTTCATTTATTGCCAACGCAGATTCACATCTGTCTACATGATTCACATCTGTCATTATTGTGATGTATTTGAACTGAATCTCAGTCCTTGTTCTGTTTGCTTAATTTTTGTATTTTCTTTTCAATTATAGCCGCACCCAACTTACACCAACTTCAAACTTAAGCTGCTGCTTGTATGTGGTCTTCTATATACTTTCTAGTTTATTGGGTTGTTAGTTCTTGCAATTTAAATTATTGTCCTATAAACAAAAACCCTCCAAGATACTAATGAATTCTGATATTTAAGAACAATGGAAGAAATTGGAGCATCATCTTGCTGACATAGCATTGTTTCTTACAGTAACTACTCTTTTACCAAACTAAGCCTTAGGTGATGACTTTATTGGTAGATTTAAGTGATTTTCTAGTGGGCCTCAGAGTCAGCTCTTTTGGCATGATATTATAATTCAGAGTCTTTAGATTTTCAGATTTTCAGAATTTCAGAATTAAAACAACAGTCAATGTGAGGGGTTAGTGCACTATTTAGGTGAATTAATTATGTCTTACAGTTATATATATATATATATTATATAATATAAGGGTGTCTCATCTATTATATAGCTTGGGTATAGTTGTTTGATATAGGAATGTGATTGTGTCTCTGTTAAGTGTGTAGGATCATAGGTCTTTAAAGGAACCAACAAGGCTTTTTTAGGGCATGGTAGTCGTAGGGCTTCATCCCAACTGGGATATTCAAGCACTTGATAGGCTACGTTGGGTTATTCGTTTAAGCATTTGACATGAGTCCTTTTTTTTTTTCCTTTCCTGTTTTTAGGTCTTACTTGTTTACCCTCCAGAAAAGGAGCTGCCTCTCAAATACAAAGATCTTCTTTCAGTTTGCTTCCCTGGAGGCTTGNTTTTTTTTTTTTTTTTTTTTTTTGCACATGATTTAAGTTAGCTGCGTTTTTGTGAATTTATGAATTGTGAAGTTTATTCAGTTTCCATCTAACTGACTCAAGAAGAATCATCATGGAAGTTTGAAATTTGAGGGAAGTTGGTAACCTCTGGAGCATGTCCATAGAATTGAACCCCGATTCACTAGGAATGAAAATTATTATCACGAAAGCCCTCAAATATCCTGCTTTTCTTTCCCTTTTTTACTGGATAGCATCGTCGCAAATACTTGTAATAGCCACAAATAAGTTTTTCCAGTAATTTAATTTTTTCGATGAAATAGATCTCTTCATTAGTGGCGATTTATTACATATTTGCAACGATTATAAATCACTGCAAATATATTTTCCCAACGATTTAATAGGCAAACTGAATGAACATTTGCGGCGTTTTATTCTGAATTTAAGATGAAAAAAAATTGCCAAAAAAATAATTATTTGTGGCGATTTTTTACATTAGTTGGGTTAAAACAGAAGTGAGCAAACAAATGCAATGGATATGCAGGAATTCTTAATTGCTGGGAACACTCAAATGCAGTGATTTTAGCACTTATTGCGGCGAAATTCAAACGCCGGGAATTTCTTGTAGGGAATTGTACCATATATAGCCTTGTACGGAACCTCTTTAGTTAACCGAAATCTTTCAAATTCACATTTGTTGTACTTATCCAAAACCTGTATTATGTCTTTAAGGGGGTTTTATATATTTATTTTTGTATATAAAACCACACTACAACATAATTTGCCTTTTGTGACAAAGAAAATCGTCACCAAAAATCAAAGAAACGTCACTAAAGACATTTGGTGACGGTTTGAAACCGTCACCACGACTGTCACCTAATGTGCGTCACAGAATACATTTAGTGACACTTTACTATTGAACCGTCACTAAAAATATTTTTAGTGACGGTTGGAGTTGTTCCGTTCGGAGTGACGTTCGAACCTTATATTTTTTTGTGACGCTTGAAAACTGTCACAGAAAGTAACGTTCGGATGTAAATTTTTACGTCCGAACACCAACCCGAGCAATTTACGTTCGAATGTCATAAGTTGACATTCGTTGATTGATTATAGTTCGAACGTATAATATTTGCGTTCAGACATTTATACGTTTGAACGCATTAAACATTCGAATTTATGTTCGAACGTTATGGGAACACAATCCGAACGTAACGATGATAACGTTCGGACGTGTGTTCGAACGTTAATTGTCAAATCGTGTATTTACGTTCGAACGTGAAATCTTGTTGGAACGTTTTTTTTAACATTCGAACGTACAGATCAGAAATACACTAAATTCATAAAATTAAGAAATTAAAAAATATACTAATTGTATCATATTACACACCATAAATATTCTACAACTAACAATGTCTTAAAAAGTTCTAAAATTAGATAATAAAAGTTGTATACACAAATTAAAGTGAGAATTCATTTCTTCTTTCCTCGCCCACCCTGCTTCTGTTGCAATGACATAACACGCTCCATTTGCACCATCATCTCCCGCTGCACTTGCTGTTGGACTTCATTGCGCATTCTTTCTTTCTGGTCTTTCTGTTGATCCTGCAAACGCGTCTCTAAATGAGATTGTCGCTCTAAGAGGGACTTCAACTCTTGCTGCCTCGACCTCATATACTCATTCTCGCGTCGTGCGGCTTCCAAATCTTTGGTAAGATTATTAATTTGTGAAGTCGAAGAGGATGAGGAGGATGAACCAGAATGCTTGAAAGATCGTCCCAAACCTCTTGTCATACTAGAGTTGGACCCGAGCACTTGCGTGAATATGTCTATGTCACTCGGAGAAGATTCTCCAGAAACTGACTGTATCTCCATCATTTTTTCCTGTCATGCCAAAGAAAACACACAATAAGTAACGTATTAAAAGAAATAAAAAATATACTTTTCACATATTGCATAATTTATTCAACAAAAATAACAACACTTACATAATTATCTGCAGCGACAGGATCCATCCACTTACTACTCTTATTAGTGTGAGCAGCAGCGTAGACATGAATGAGGGAAAAGTTTTCTGGATCATCACGTTTCAAACAAAGCCACATTAGCAATTTTAAAAAGATAATATTAGTACTTAAATAAAAATAGTTAAATAAATAAATATATTCTATAATATTATTAATTACCATTTTCTCAGCAAAACGGTAGAATGATCTTGAACCAGCACGATGGTGGACAGTCAAAGCGGATCTATTATTAGCATTCGTAGAACTTAAATGCTACAAAATTAATTAAGAATGTTAATTGATATATATATATATAACATATAGCCCAAATATATATATGTAAATAATACCTGATAATCTGAAGTTGCGAAAAGATCACAACACTTTCTCCAATCGTCTAACTTCATCTGCTGGAAAGGGGATTGCACAGCCTCTTCAACCATCTCAAACTTCTTGAAGTGGTCATGATATCGTCCCTTGTGACGTCGGAATATTGTAGCCATCAACCCATTCACAGTTCTCAAATCCTCGCTACGGCCAAAGTCGAGTTCGAATTCATCCTAATAAGCGAATTACGTCAAAAATATAATATACTAATATAATATACAACAAATGTACTCTCAACGTAAACTCAGCAGCACACGGCTCTGAATGTGCTCCTTAATCTAGAGCGAAACATCTCGCCATGATCGCACATAAAATGGAGCATAAGCTCGGACAACTGTACCAATATATGAGGAAAGTGCTACTATACTATCATCCACGCCTCTAGTGGAATTATCAGGAATGTTGACCTTGAGTTTTCCATGCCTTCGGCATTTCTCAAGAGAAATGCCACGTGTATAACCACGACTGCGACGAGCGGATGCATCAACTATTAGATATAATATAATATTATCTATATAGTTATTGAAATAAAAGTATTGATATATAATTAACTATATTGTTATTTTCTTACTGGTAAGTGTCGACTGATTGTCGTTCTCTTGTGTTTGCACTTGATCTTCAGGAAGGAAACACTCAGGTGGGGAGTCCTCAATAGGTTCAGGACTAGGACTAGGCGGAGGGGGTAAATTTCTTTGTTGTCATTTTGGCGGCATCCTTGAGGCATGATTAATATGATAAAGAAAATTAATTAGAAAAAATTATTGAAAAGTTAAATATTTTATAGTTACCTATATGAATAAAATATTTAATACTTTTATTCTTCATCTTCGGATGTATTTTCCATGCTTGTTTCAGAATCTCCCTCAATAGCATCTTCGTCGTCGTCATCAACCTCTTCTTTGTCCTCCTTATCCACTTCCTCCCCGGATTCTGCTTCATCTTCTTCTTCTGACTCTTCTCCTTCTTCTTCTTCACTAACTTGAATTGAATGATCATTTAATACGGACGGGTCAAGAAGGACGGGTGAGACGTCATCTCTACACAAGGAGAGCAACTCGAGTGCACCGAGGTCAACAAATAAGTTAATACCCTCTCCATCTTCTTGGTAGGCCTCTACTATCGGAGTGTCATCTTCATCTCTACTATTCTCGTAATCCGCACTCGTTCCTGATTCATAAATATTTCGAGGGACAAATTTCTGTACTACTCGCCAAGTTATCTCTCCGCTATCTTCATCAACACTTTTCATTGGATCAATCAAGTAATAAACTTGGGTAGCTTGACAAGCCAATACGAATGGATCATCTTCGTATGATTTAGATACCGTATTAACACTCATAAAGTTATTATCCCTATGTATCGACATCCGACCACCGCCTAAGTCCCACCAATCACACTTAAAGACATATGTTACAGACCCACCCAAATATTTCAATCCGATAATATCACGTATGANAATTAAAACATTATAAATCAAATAATCACAATGTAGTTTTAGTTCATACACGTTGTTCAAACCATTCGGAAAATTCTTCCTCGTGTCTTGCCTCTATATTCTCTACGCATTCCATCTTAAGTTTATCCATGTGATCACTGTATATATATGCAAAAGAAAATAATATTTTCAGCGCAAAAGTTATAATTAAACGACATTTGACTATAATTTCTCAAAACATGCAACAACATACCTGAGATCGCAATCAATCTCTCGGCAATTATTTAACACGTACCAACGAACTTTAGCCAACTCTCTATCAATTAAATCGTAACCCGTTTGTGCACCCAAGGGTCATACATCTTGGGAAAACACTGATAGCTCACGAGGAGGCGGAGCCTCAAGATCAGCATTTCGCTCTTGACGATTAAATCGTGTCTCAACACCATGAAGATATAGAGAGCAAAACGTTAACCATTCATCGTGTATATAGGCCTCTGCTATTGAACCCTTAGCTCTAGCTTTATTCCCAACAGTGCGCTTTAAACGACCCAAATATCTTTCAACTGGATACATCCAACGGAACTGCACCGGACCACCCAATAATGCCTCCAGGGGTAAGTGTATTGCTAAATGGGCCATGACATCAAAAAATGATGGTGGAAAAATCTTCTCAAATTTACAAAGTATGGTAGCAATATCTTCTTCCATTTTCTGCAACATCTCTCGATTTACTACTCGAGCGCATAAATATTTAAAAAACATACATAGTTCAGTAATGGCGACACGTACATTAGATGTCAGCTTCCCACGAATTTCCACCGGTAATAACTTCTGCAAAAGAACGTGGCTGCCATGACTTTTCAATCCACTAATTTTTCAATCAATAGGAATCACGCATCTACTGATATTTGAGGCATAACCATCTGGCAACTTCACACCTTGCAACCATTTGCAGAAATCCATCCTCTCCTCCCTGGTCATCATAAAGCATGCATGCGGCATGATCACCCTATTGTCGTCCACTCGCAAATGTAGATTATGTTTAATTCCCATTCTCTCAAGATCTTTCCTTGTCTTGATCGTGTCCTTTGTCTTTTTATTAATGCTCATCAATGTACCCAGTATATTATCACATATATTCTTCTCTATGTGCATTACATCCAAACTATGTCGCAACATGCAGGACGACCAATATGGCAAGTCAAAAAAAATACTACGCTTTGTCTAATTCAATTTTACTTCACCTCTTTTTCTTTTATTCTTACCCCGGCCTTTGCCAAAATTGTTCGCTCTAATATGTTCCAGTTGTTCCACTATCTCTTCTCCAGATAACTCATTTGGTGCAATTCTGTCCTCTACTCTCCCATCAAACTTAGCACATTCGCTTCTCCATGCATGATTTGGTGGTAGATAACGTCGATGACCCATGAAGCACAACTTTTGAGAATACGTTAACCACTCACTAGCAGTTTCTTTATTACACGTCGGACACGCTAACTTCCCTTTAGTACTCCAACCGGAAAGATTTCCATATGCCGGAAAGTCATTTATGGTCCACAATACTGCAGCATGCATCTGAAAAGTTGTTGACGTGGATGCATCATACGTTCTGATGCTTGTTTCCCATAACTCTTTCAACTCTTCAATCCAAGGCTGCATGAATACATCAATGTCATTCCCAGGTGATCTCGGGCCGGGAATAAGTAACGTTAACAAAAAGTTTGGTGCCTTCATGCATCTCCATGGCGGAAGATTGTACGGAATTAACACTACGGGCCAAGTGCTATAACTTGTACTCATATTCCCAAAAGGGTTGAATCCATCGGTAGTGAGTCCCAAACGCACGTTCCGAGCCTCTATCCCAAACTCTGGGTATTTATCATCGAAATATTTCCATGCAAGTGAGTTAGTTGGGTGCCTCATGTATGCGTCATTCTTAACTCTTTTCTCCTCGTGCCACCTCATATCAACAGCTGTTGTTTTACACATATATAGTCTTTGCAACCTAGGTCTCAAGGGAAAATATCGCAAAACCTTAACAGGCACATTTTTCTTGGCCTTCCACCTCGACTCTCCGCATACAGGACATGCTTCTTTTCTTTTGTTCTCCTTCTAGAACAAAACATAATCATTCTTGCATGCATGTATTGACTTGTACTCAAACCCTAATTCCTTTCTCAACTGTTTCGCTTCATAAAAGTTCTTTGGCAATGCAAACCCATCGGGAAGCATCTCGTTAAATAAGTCCAATACCATGTTTATTGCTTTCGTCGACATCCCACACAATGACTTCATACGAAGCAACCACACAATAAACGACATTTTGGAATGTTTTGTGCAGCCTGGATAAAGCTCGCGTTTTGCATCTTCCCACATTGCAGCAAAGTTTTCAGAATCACTCCCTCGACCACTTGAGCCATTGTCGTCTACGTCATCCATAAACATCCCAGCTCCAATGTCACCCAACATCTCCTCCATCTCATCCCGCTCATAATCATCATCCATGTCTCCCAAATAATTTGGATGACCGAACAATGCATCTGCTGACTGTGCATACGGCTCACCATGCAATACCCATCGGGTATACCCCAGATCCATACCGTTCACAAATATGACTTTCAACTTCAGTCAATCCTATCGCACACAAATTTTTACACCCTCGACATGGACACTTAATGCAACCACGACTATTAGTAGAGCCTCGAGCAAAATCAATGAAGGTTCTTACTCCACGCGCATAGGTTTCGTAATCCGTTACAAGTCTATCGCCTAGACGCATCCAACTTTTGTCCATTTCCAAAAAGTTCTATCTATTAGTAACACTTAATGTACATTGAAAATTCACATGCATGTAATGCTCCAATTGCCACTGCTAATTTTTATAAAGGTAGTTGGTCCTATCCCATTCGAGATTATATTATCCATATTGCACATATTCCGTCACTCTACTACTGTTCACGTCAGTAGAAATTTCGGCAGTACCTCCCCATAGTTCTCCAAGTATACATGTTCATTAAGAGGAATTGTGACCCTACGAACAGTATACCCGAAGAACAATAGAGGAAGACACCGAAACTTCATACTACACGTGTTCAGTAGGAGTAACAAGAATGTGCAATACAGATGATATAATCCCAAACTGTTCACATTGAACAATTCAGGAATTAGTGCACACCTAAATGTACACTAATTCCTGAAAGAGTCTAAGGTTATTTATGCAATGTCACACATATTCATTCAAAAACCACATGAATCTTATATATACTAAAAATGTTAGCATTGTCCATGTTAAAAACATTTGGAAGTCTTATATTGTTGAGCTAGATAGAGATTTACAGAATATGTTGGTGCACCTACCGACATACGTACACAACGAGGGAGAATGATCTTGAAGAAATGTATAACTTTAGTCTAATTACTTAACTGTCACAAACTTTCTGGCATTTACAACTCTCAAGGCCAGAGAGATTTTGAGAGTCAAGCAATTTGACAGACATTTCTTCGAGATCATTTTCCCTCGTGATATAATATTAACGAATTATTTATTTATTATCATTTTCCCTTGTATTTATTTATTATACTTAGTGTTATCCCTCTAAGTTGTTATAAGTCCAATATTATAACTAATTAGACTTATTTATTTATTATATACAAAATTTATGAGTTTATTTATTATACTTAGTGTTATCTCTCTAGGTTGTTATAAGTCCAATATTATAACTAATTAGACTTATTTATTTATTATATACAAAATTTATGAGCTTATTTATTATACTTAGTGTTA
>QEOT01002053.1:40028-126394 GCA_003123785.1 Pterocarya stenoptera
GAGGAGGGAGAGAGGGCTGGGTCGCGCGCGGGAGCAGGGGAAAGAAAAGAAAAAGGAAGAAAAGAAAGAAAAAGAGAAAGAAAAGAGAAGGGAAAAAGAAGAGATCTAGTCCTCACCTCTGGGGTCTCGAAAATCATCCAACGAAAATGATTTTAAAACTACTAACTAAATAAAATACTTCAAATGCGGTGAAATGCTTAATTAAAATAATATTAATTTTAAACTCCAAAAACAAACCAATTTAAATTAAAGATCACTTTAAATTCAAAACAGTAATTAATATCAAGAAGACACATAAAATAAATAATTTTCACAGCTTAAAATATTATAAAATAATATAATAAAACTCCCTTAATTTTAAAACAAGAGACAAATCCTTAAATCAATTAAAATAATCCTTCATTAAAAATACACTAAAATACGGGGTGTTACAAGGTTACTGTAGAAATGTTCCTTGAAGTGTATACTTCATTTCTACGGTGACCTTTCGGCATTTAGCCCAGTAGAAATAGGATTTCGAGCTTTCGAGAATGGCTGAGTTGACATCTCGTAACGTTCGAATTTTACACCAATACGTTCGAACGTATGCCGTTTCAATTTCCAAACGGTTGGCCTTCCACGTCCGAACGTATATTTTATACGTCCGGACGTTACTACATTTACGTTCGATAGTGTAATTGAACATTCGGACGTAAGTTTTTTTAATTTTTTAAATATTTTTAACAATTTAACGTCCGAACGTATATTTATAACGTTCGAACGTATAGCATTTAAATTTATGATACGTTCTCTGTTCAGACGTTTAGTTAAACGTCCGAACGTTATATCTTTACGTTTGAACGTTATTAATATACGTCCGATCGTTTCATTGTAACGTTCAGACGTATATTTTCTATGTTCGAACGTTAATGCAAATCAGTTTAATATTAAGACAAATATGCATCAATAGTATTCACAATTTTGTTTCATTTTTTATTTTCAGGAAATGGCTCATCATTTGCATTCAAGGAAACGAGGGAGGGAAGGAGCCACTCAAAACACTGCTCGGATCGGGTCTCGTACTGTTATGGTCGAGCGAGAGGCCCTGATCAACGAGTTCGACGAGCTCACATGGGAGCAGACCAACCTGAGAGATGTCTTCCTCAGTAGAGACTGGGGAAATATCTGCACATTGAGGGGTAAGGCATATCCCTCTATGGTTCAGGAGTTATACATGGAGATGTGCTCCATGCCTCGGCACACATCCTCTCACACCGTGATTGTACGCGGTGTGACATTTGAGTTTTCAGCTGATGTCATCGCCGACCACCTCGGGATTCGTCGAGGAGTTCAGACATTGACTGAGGCAGATGTAGGCACTTCTGCATCATCTACTGGCCCACTTGATGCATCATCAGCCAGAGATGCAGACCAGTCAGAGGCCGAGGGTGCTGAGCCTTCGGCTACGGATGACGACCGAGACGAGGATTTCTACATCCTTACCGGGAGAGACCGCATGCAGCTCGAGAGGCCGAACTCCTTCCACCAAAATCATTTGCTTCCGTTCTTCCGCATATTGCATCTTATAATTACAACAAACGTGGATCTTGTGGCACATAAGACCACATTTAATCGGACTCGGGCACAGTTTTTGATACGGGTGGCACGTGGAGATACCATAGATTTGCCCCTCCTCATCTTTGACAGGATCCGTTACGAGGCGAGCATCATCTCCACGAACAACCTCCCATATGGTGTCCTACTCAGCCGGCTACTACTTGCTCGGGGAGTGCCAACCCAGCCTTTAGAGCTGGCCAAAGATCAGATGAGCCCCCTTGACATGACCACTCAACGACGTAGCATTGGACAGGCGAGGGGACGTCGGCCACCCCCTGTAGCGGATCTAGTTCCTCCGACGCAGCCCCAGCCTAGTGTGGAGAGTAGTGGTCAGCAGCCGACCAGTACATCTACGGGAGATGTGCGGCCTGCTTGGGTTGATGCAGTGATCTCGTAGCTGACTGCGCATATCGATCGTTCGATCGATGAACGGCTCGCGCCTCTAGAGGCGTTTGTCGCCGAGATGTCACACCGTGTACATATCCTCAATGACAAGGTTGATACCTTGACTGAGGAGGTACGGGCCTCTATGACTTTCCCGGACGACGATATTATATGAGTGTTGTTTATATTCAGTTATCATATTTTATGTATTTTTTTTTTAATATTTGTAAGGAACAATATTATTTAATATATCTATGGTTTTTTAATTACAATTCTCAATCTTCTTTAATGTTATATTTTTCAACTTCAATACTAAATCACTGCACTTCAAATATATATAAACATAAATATATATTTAAATATGTATATATAAATATATACATATTTATATATATAAACATAAATATTTAAAATATATATAAATATATAATTATATTTTGCAAATTGTGTATATATAAATGTATACAAGTCAATTTTTTAGACTTGTATCCAAATTATGCAATATAAAAACCACATAAATTTAAAATTAGAACATATTTAATTTAAATTTATAAGTAACGTTCGGACGTTAATTACTAAGGTTTGAACGTTTGCGCCAAAACATTTCACGTTCGCACGTATGTAGCCACACGTTCGAACGTATTTGTGACGTTCGAACGTAATTTTCTTATTCGTTGGAACGTAAAAAAATCTCATCCGTCTTTAGTGACGGTTTTCAAAAACCGTCATAGAAAATACTTTTTAGTGACGGTTTAGTGACTGTCACAAATTCCTAACTGTCACTAAAAACCAAATGTGTTGTAGTGCCACATGAGCGCTCAACGATGTGTCCCGATGCTTCCGCAACAGTCCAAACCTGTACGCTGAAGAAGTAATTTCAATTTGTCAAGTTGTAGCCCACAATCCCTCATACCCCTAAATTCATAAACAAGAGAATTTTTTTTAGACAAAATTTATCAAAATAAACTGAAGAATAAAAGTTATCCGGTCGAATGCTAGCTATCATTTACTATTATCAGAATTACAGATTCCTCTTCTTTGATGGCAACACTGAGATTATAGAGCATACAGCTTGCGTTAAAGTGAACGCCAGCACGAGAATAGCAGCAATGGTAGCAACTACTCTCCAAGGAGTGCTTAAATAATCACGTTTGAAGATAGCCTTCCAACGATTCCAAATGCTATCATGGAATTCAACTAATTTTCCACAAAGAAGGCAATAGTACTCAGAATTCATGGATGAAGATTGGACATTTGTGCCTAGATTATTGATAAAAGTTGCATTGTCGGCACCCATCCCATTAACAAGGATCTTCTTTTGAGCAAGTAAAGCCACATCTTTGCCTGTATCAATAAGGAAACCCAACAAGCGAAAATAATCAGTAATATATGCTTGTGTTGGATAGTGACATTGCTCCAAAGCCATGACGTTTCGAGCAAATATCTCCGTGGTATTGTCAATGGTAAAGCGCGGGATTTCCAACACTCCGCCTTCATGATATTTTAAGTCAAGGTAGCACAGGCTTTCACGCTTCTTAAAGGTCAATCCTGCCTCAGCCAGCTGCGTTGCACAGTATATTTTCTCAACACTACTGTCACGTCGTCTTTCTGATAGAGTTCCGGGTTGAGGTAGATAAAAGATTCTGATCAAATCAACAAAATGAATTATTCCATTGAACTCATCGGATTCAGACGACTTTTCTTGAGTGTTGAGAACGCTAAAGTAGCGAAAGGCAACCTCAATGAAGGGACGGTACATTGTATTAGTAACCAAAACAAGCTGATATAAATTCTTCAGAATAAAGAAAGGAAGTTGATTTTCAAGTAACAGGAAGTCCAGCTTTATCCTACCAGTTATCCATGGCTTTATAAATGCTATATCCTCTTCTGTCCATTGCACTGGGAACATGTCTCTCAAGAAATACTCAATAATGAAGGCTGCATCAAGGAGTATCATTGTCACAAACTCATCGCTGTCAAGTTCGATGGTTTCTGCATAACATTGACGAATTGCTGCTTCCGAGCGTTTTACAATTCCTACTAAATTCTCCGGGTTTGTTCTGGCTCGTCTCATAAACTCGTCGAGATATCTCACTTTATACTTTTCCAGGATTTGCAAATTTTTGTTGCCCGCGTGGTGAAAGGGGCCTATGGAAATAACTTGTGGAGTGTAGGCTTCTTCATTCAATTTGCGCAAGTGATGTGGAACCTTGTAGATACAACATTCTCCTGGTAAGTAGTGACGCCTCGAACTTTCTAACAGTTGTGTTATTCTAATTACCAAATGTTCCCCTTGATCTGCTGAAGCATTTTCATTTCGTTGAAAATATGTACCATATGATTGCCCCATATATCTACAAACTTCCCTTAAAAAATTAAACCCCTGATAAAAAACACAAATATTGTCACTGGCTATAGTTCCCAATATTATACTGCATGCATTGCAAATCTTCGCTTGTATTTACTTCATCTTAGTAATTAAGTAACATTGTTGTAATTACTTCATCTTTACTTTTATAATATTATTGTGTAATATATTGTATAATGTGTTGTGTGTATCTCTTTTCTAAATGTTGAGTGTTAAAACTATCTCTTAAATGACTGCGCGCAAGGAAGGCAAAGAAACTGAGAGAGATTAATGGTAGAAACAACGTACAGAGTGAGAGGAGGAGATGATTGGACCTGCGGCTCGTATGAAAAACTATGAAAGCTTCCATGCTGCCGACATTAAAGGGGAAATGGTGTTGATCGATACCGCCTCGTAATTATAAATCATATCTGCTTTGTTGCTCCCTGATAACAAGAGTACCGATGCTTTCTTTCTGTATCCTTCTTTCTATAGAAAGCATCTGATCTCTCACACACGCAAACGTAAACGCACATAAGCTTTCAATTAAAATAAAGGCTTGGTCTGTGGTGTATGATGTATGGGCCTATAAATAGCAATGCTCTAAAAGCAAATAACATTCTTAAACCATGCATTGTGATAAGAGTGATGTAGCATGAGACCAGTCAGAATAAGAATAAAAATGCCTTTCTTTTTTTATTAATTCTTATTTTATATTCTTAAATATTTTTTAAAAAAATTCACAACATCAACAAAAAATACTTCAATAATTATTAAGTAAAAAGAATAAAAATAAAAATTTGTTGAGATCTAATGAAGCTAACATTAGATGACTCCAACATTTTTGTGAATTCATTAATCATATATAAATTAATAAAAAAATTATTTAATGATTTATTATTTATTATTAATTGATAGAATATATTATTTTATATTTTATATGGTCAATGATGATAAATTAGATGAAAATTATATTTTTACAGTGAATTTCCGTTAGATTTAGCATTACTGATAGACGGAAGAGGGGATTAGGAAGCTTTGAAAGTTCGAGGGTCCACTTTGATGCAATTAGTAGTTTCGGAAGTACATTGTGATTTGAGTAAAAATTTGAGAAAACAAAGTGTAATTAATCCAAATATTTTTTTAAAAATAAAAATTATAAATTCATTTGAAAATATTTACTTATGTATTAAGTAAAAATAAAAAAATTCAATCCGTGATGATGACCAACTTTGTGGAAGAAGCATTGCTTTTTGCTATAGAAAAATTATATTCATAAGTCTCATACACCATATATCATTTTTTTGTTATTTTGTTATTTTTTTGTTTTATTAAATATGTGGTATATAGATGATACGTAGAAAAATTCAATTATTTTAAAAAGAATCAAATCCAAAAAAAATTAAAAAAAAAAATAATACGTGATGTGTAGGTGTTATGAATAACAAAGCTCTTTGCTATAAGGATAATGATACCCTAACGATTTTATACTACTAGTCTACTACTGAGTTTATTTTATTAATTTATTTTCTCAGCTCTGCACGCTCAGACTTCAGAAGTCCATCTCTGCTCTCTAATCACGTTCTGCCAGATTTGACTGACTTCAGAACTTCAAGATCAAACCTCTCCTCCTCGTAAGATCTGGGCTCTCCCCTCATAAGTTTACAATCTTAGATCTGGACTCTCTCCTCTCGAGATAAAACCCTAACATTTTCGGTCATCACGACTTCTCAAGATCAAACCTTTCATCCTCTCAAGATATGGGCTCTCTCCTCTCAAGGGTATCATTATCCGTGTGCCAAAGAAAGGAGTCTGAAAATTGAAAAACTTTCAAATTCTTCAACTATCTTAGCTGGAGGGAATTACTCGTGGCATGGGACCCGGATGTTTTTCCACTATAAACTCCTCAGGGATAGAACTGGAAAACAGGGATCTCTCTGCCAATCTCTTCTTGTCCGTGCATAGCAAGGAAAAATGGAAATGGTCATGGACTAAGTTCTATCAATTTTTGGTGAGTAAAAATAATAATATATAAATTGTAAGAGTGGATTGTGAAGAGAAATTAAAGAAAAGCTCTTGAGACTGTTAGGTTGCATCTGTTCACAACCTCTCTTTGAGAAAAGCAAGTATTGGCATCATGGATCCGTTGGATCGTCACCAAAATTTGACTCAAATCGGATTTAAACTCAACCAGCTTGTCTGTTTATCCTGTAATGTTTAAAAAAAAAAAAAAAAAATTCTTGCGCGAGGCGGGTGAAAAAACACCATAATCGACGGTCATGATAAAATATCTACTACTTTACTGCTTGTTTACAATTTTAGAATAAAATAATATATTTTTAAATATATATTTTGATTTTAAATTTGATTTTGATTTTGATGTGATGTATTTCAATTATAAAAAGTATATTTTTATTAATAATTTATAAATGAATGGTAGATAGATTGTGACTGTATGATTGTCCTAATCGACAAGTAAGGAAAGCTGACAGCTAAGAGCAGAGATTGACTTTGGAAATAAATTAAAAAAATCAGCTCGGTAGTAGACAGCTAGTCTGAAGTCGTAAGGTATCATTGTCCTTGTTATGATAGAGAACGACAAAGAAACCCCCAGTGCCTCGTACCAACTACCACGTGAATCAGTGGGACGCAATCACATGCACTCAAGTTTTATTGGAGGTCATATGTTATATGGAAGGAAAAGATGTCCCGCTGGGGGCTCCGCTGGCATGTGTTTTTGTGTGTGTGTTTTAAATTTTATTTATATAAAATTTTAATAATTTTAAATATTTTAAAAAATAAAAAAAATTTATAATATTGTTAAAAAATACTTTCTTAATCATGAAGTAAAATAAAAAAATATTTTTATAATTTTTTATTTTACTTTGTGATTAAAGAAATATTTTTTAATATTTTTTTTTTTTACTTTCTGATTAAAGAAGTATTTTTTAATAATTTTTTAAATTTATTTTATTTTTTAAAAATATTAAAAAATCCATATAAAAAACAACTTAAAAAAAAAACACAAAAAAATAATGCTAGCCTCCAGCGGGGCTGTAGCATTGTCCTATATGGAAAGGAAAATAGTACTAAGAATCTCAAATATTAAAATGGGTTTTTTTTTAAAATATTAAAATGTGCTAACTTATATATTTTTAATTTTTTTAATAATTAAGAATGTGATTATTAATAAATTTATATTTATATTTTATTTTTTAAGTGATTAAAAGGATATTTAAAAAAATACTTAAAAACAGAAAAGAAAAATAAAAGAATTCATTTGCACTAGTACTGTACATATTTGGGATTTATATTTAGTATGCATTTTTTTTTTTTTTGAAAAAATTTAGTATGCATTCTAGCATTGTCTTTTATTTAGTATACATATTTGGGATTTACTTTTATCTACTTATATGATGATATCACATAGAAGTAGACTACTTAATTTTTAAATTATTCTCTAAAAGGAAAAAAAATTGATCTAAAATGATAAAAATACTACACTCTTTTATATATATATATATATATAATGAAACGAGAGTGTAATAAAACCGACCATATACATGATAAAATAAATAAGATAAAAGAGATATATAAAATAAACTTTATTAAAGACATTATATTTACAAGGAGATTGATTATCAGAAGAATTAGAAACAGAGACATGAAGAAAAGAAGGTTGATTTACAAAAGATATGTAATGTTACTCTTTATATTTTCTTAAATAAAAGTGACTTCTTCTGATCAATACCCGTTTTTTAAAAGCGTGAAGAATTATTTGCTTAACAACTTGTATTCTAAATACACGATCACGTTTGGATATAGAAAAATTTTTAACTTATTTTATCTCATTATTACAATCTTTTTAAATTTTTATATAAAATATAATAAACAACTCAACTTTTTTAAATCTCAAAATAATAATAATATTAAAAAATAATATTTTAATAATATATTATTTAATTCATCTAAAACTATCTCATCTCATTATCCGAAAACTTAATAAATTTACCCACTTATATATAGGATTAGTAGAAGCCCAACTCATTTTTACAACCACTTTTGACTAGTCTGGTCATAAAAATATATGAGCACTCTCATCGGCATGTCTAAAATTCAACTTTAACTAAATTTAGCCAACAAGATACTTCAAACAACCCCACATTGAATTGCATTTCTATATAAATTTAGACATTAACTACAGTAACTCACCAAATATGTGGGTGCACAATAACTTAGCCAAATACTATAATATTCATTTTTCACTACTCTCACTAATTATGTAGGTGTTTTTTATATTTAAGATATTTGGTTCGATTTATTATTATTAAATATAAAATTTGATAAAAATAAATAAATTAGTCAATATTAATTAGAATATAATAATTATTAATATTAATATTTAAGAAATGTGATAAATATTAATATTAATTTAATTAGAATATAATTATTATTAATATTTAATTAGTAGAACTACAAAATGTGATAAAAATAAATTAAATAAAAAAGTTATTAAATTAATAATATTTTATTATTATATAGAGAGTAAATAGATAATTCAATGTAAAAATTAAATTTAAATGAAATGGACAAATACAAAACTAAAACTTACCGACCATCTACATTGGCTTGGCCAAATGAGAAGATTGTCTAAAATTTGTATAATTGATGTAAAAAATACCCCACATTAAATTGTCCAAATCTAAAATAATTTATACTTCTGACACAGTGGTTGGCCAAATATGAAAAACTACTATTGATGCACCAAATATTAAAATACTAATTTCTCACAACAACTCCAATTGAATTGTAGGTGCAGATTTTTTATTGACATTGAAATGTGTATGTTGCTAGATATTTGGTTAGGGATTAAGAAATTTAGATAGAATTTTATATAAGTTTAATCTCAATTTTTTATTATTAGCATTAAATGACGTTTAAAAATATGATTTTTTTAATATTAATTTAACTAGAATATAATTATTATTAATATTAAATTGGTAGAATTATAAAATGTGATACAAATAAATTAAATAAAAAAAATTAATTTAATAATATTTTATTATTATATAAAGAATGAATGGTTAATCTAATGTTGATATTAAATTCAAATGAAATAGATAAATATAAAAAAAAATGTAATATTAATTAAATTTTAAAAGATGCATTTGGAAAAAGCACAAAGAAAAACAGACATTTTGAGGCGGAAAGGAAAGTTGATGATGACAGCACTACAACTCTACAACACTCTGTAATCAACTATATTACATCTACGTTCACATGGGAAGACAAACACTCTTACAGCATTCTGATTGAATTTGCCAAACGTAAATTTATACAAGTTTGGTTGATGGGATCTACATGGGTTTTGGAATAAAAGTGAGATGAGATAATTTTTAAAAATTTTGTGTGATTAGAATAAAAGTGAGATTAGATGATTTTAACTTTTTAGAAATGAGATAGATATGAATCTCATAAATTATTGTATAATATTTGTAATGATTTTGTTTTATTTATAAATATATTTATAAATAAGTAATAATAATTTATAAATTACTTATCCAATTTTTATTTTTATAATATATTTCATAATAATATTATAAGATAATAATATTTTTTTCTAATCAAATTATTTTTTAAAATATCAAATAAAAATACTAATTATTTTCAAAATTGTTAAATAATTATGTTTTATATTTACAAAATATTTTTGCTTAGAATTATTTTCGATGGAATAGGGGCAGTGAATTCTTCGTTACTCTCAGCCCTTGAAGCTTTTAGCCTTTCCGAAAATACAGTGTCTTCTGCAGTGAAAGCACTGGTCTTCAATCTTCTGAAAAGCACTGACATGGCTTTGTCATTTTTGAAATGGTGAAAAGCACTGACATGGTTTTGTCATTTTTGAAAGAAAGGGTCTGCCATTTCAATTTCAAGATGGTTCACGAGAATGAAGAAAAGATTATTGGAAGGGGAAACTTTTTCGGAGGAAGCCAGATGCCACAAAGGGCCTTCTGAAATTGCCTACAGAGGCAACAGTCGAATGGTAGAATGCTTTTTCGCTGGAAAAGCAGCCATTACAGTAAAATTTCTAAAATTGTCTACAGAGGCCAGACGTTTTGTCGTTTTCTGAATTTATTTTTTTAAATACAGAAAAATTATATATATATATATTTTTTTTTAACTTTTTCTGTTAAAAAAAATTTAAAAAATAATAATAAAAATAAAAAAATTTGAAATGCACTTAAATAGTAGTAACACAATAGTAACTCTATCACTACCTTTAAATGAAACCGTAACTTATGTGCATTGGCTGTTTAGATAAGAGACTACCTCTCCGTACAGAGTGAGATTTCTGAATTCAAACAGGAAAAAATCTATTTTTCATCCCAACTTCTATCATCCTCCCATCATCCCATGATGTGACATTAGATAATAGGTTCACAAGTGAAATATAATAAATAATCTCCAATCATCTAATACCATATCATAGGACGATGAGAGGATGATGGAAGTTGAGATGATGAGTAGCATTACTCATTCTTCTTTTTTTTTTTTTTTTTTTATAACAAAACAATCTTCATTCATATGAAAAAACATAACTGCAAGGCATCATGCTCAATGATATGTGAAACCTCTGCAGGGAAAGAGTCCCACCATACCATTAAGTTATGAAGATGCCAAGAATATTTAGCCAAACAATCAGCAATAGCATCGGCCATACGACCTCTATGCTGTATTACAACTTTAGGAAATCTCAATAGGAAATTCCTAATTTTAAGAACTAAACTTCCCCAAATAGACATAGATTCCTCCCCTTTTAGAAGCTCTTGCACAACCAACAGAGCATTACTTTCCACTTGAAGATTATGAATTTCCAAAGGTACACATAACTACAAGCCCCTGAGTAATGCCAGAAATTCCACTTCCATAGGATCAATGATCTCATGCTCGGGGCTTACTAGCTGTAAAAATCACCTTCCCATTTTCATCCTGGAGTATCATCCCAACACCAGATCTACCTTGATCATGAAATAGAGCTCCATCCACGTTTAACTTTAGGCTACCCACAGGTGGGGGGATCCAACTACAGTGAGGTTTAGAACCAAGTTTCAAATCTGCTGCAGCATCCTCATACTCCTTTGCCACTGAGAGGGCATGATCTACTATTTGTTCTGGACATATCCGTTTGTTCTCAAAGATTAATTGGTTTATGCTATACCAAATTACCCAAGCACATAAGAAAAGGTTTTTCCAACTCCCCAGTTTTGTTCCTTCGAATTACTGTCTCCCCAATATGAATAAAATCTGTCTGTACAGCATTTTCCTTTAGGAAAGTGAGTTGAGAAAACAGAACCTCTTGGAGCCTAGGACAATAGAGTAAGGCATGATTGATATCTTCATCCTCCATATTACACCATCTGCACCTTACATCTGTCACCACCTTCTTCGCTTGTAAGTTCTTTAGAGTTGGTAAACTGTTTTGACATACCCTCCAAGCAAAAATTCTCACTCTGTTTGGTATACGCAGATTCCAAATTTTCCTCCACATCCTCCTTTGCTCCTCTCCATATGATACCTTACCTAACTGTCTCTCTCCACTAGCTGTTAAGAACAATCTGTAGGCATTTCGAACACTAAACAAGCCATTCTTCTTAGGTTCCCATATCACAGTGTCAGGTTTATTATTAGCAGGTAGTGATATCTTGAAGACTTCATAGGCTTCTCTTGGGGGTAAAAACCTAGTAATCATATCCCACCTCTTAGTGTGCTCATCAATTAGCTCAAAAACTGTCCAATCTGGTCATATTTGTGATGCAGAATCAGGGATTGGGGTAAGTTTGTGATGAGGCAACCACTAATCAGTCCAAATATTGATGGCCTTACCATCACCTACTCTCCATCGACATCCTTCTAAAAGTAAGCTCTTTGCCTCCCATATTCCCCTCCATACATAGGAAGGTGCATCACCTATCTTAGCATCTTAGGAAGCTTAAAGCAGCTCATAGAGTAAGTAGGAATAGAGAGTGCAATAGCTTTAATAAGTATCTCTTTCCCTCCTTGTGATAAGAGTTTTTCTTTCCACCCTTTTAATTTCTGCCAAACCTTTGCCTTCAGCTCAGAAAAAGCATGATGTTTTCTTCTACCAACCATAGATGGGAGCCCCAAATATCTGTCATACTGTTGGTGTCTTTGAATTCCCCAAAACTGCATAATCTCAGCTTGCACACTTGTGGGAACAGACTTGCTGAAAACCATAGAAGTCTTCTCCTTGTTCACTTTTTGGCAAGATGCATGTTCATATATCTCCAATAAATGAAGAATATTCATGTTTGTTTGTAGATTAGCCCTGCAAACATAAGGTGATTAACCTTTGGAACCCCTCTGCATACTCGAATCCCTTCTATTGCACCAGCCACATCAGCTTTCTGTAGCAATGAAATAAGGCCCTCAGTACATAGTAAGAATAGGTAAGGGAGATGGGATCCCCTTGCCTAATTCCTCTACTAGGAAAAATTGGTCCCTTAGGCTTCCCATTCACCAAAATGGAAAATGAAACTGACTTAACACAGTGCATGATTAAACCAATCCACTTCATACCAAACCCCATTTTCAGCATCACATTATCTAGAAAATCCCATTCAATTCGATCATAGGCTTTACTCATGTCAAGTTTAAGTGACATAAAGCCATGCTTCCCTTGCCTCTTCCTGCTAATGAAATGCACCAGCTCATATGCAATAAGAACATTGTCAGAGATCAACCTGCCTGGCACAAAGGCACATTGAGACTTGGATATCAGATCAGGTAGAATGCTCTTAAGTCGATGTGCTAATAATACTTTAGACACTAGTTTCTAAACCACATTACAAAGGCTTATTGGTCTAAAATTAGAAACCAATTCAGCTTTCTTTCTTTTTTGGTATTAAGGTAACAAAAGTATGATTTAGTTGAGTAGGAAAGGTACTACTGTTAAGAACATGTAAAACAGCTTCTGTAACATCCCTACCCACAACAGACCAATACTTTTGATAAAACAAAGGGGCCATACCATCTGGTCCAGGTGCTTTGTTGGGACGCATTTCCTTGAGGGCTACTTCTACTTCTTCAGCAGCAAACTCCTTGTCAAGCACTTCTTTCATCTCAGTAGTAACCCTGCCTTCCAGACTGTCAAGAAACTGCATATTACCCCTTGCATCTGAAGCAGTAAAAGTATCTTGAAAATAATCAATGATTACTTTATCTTTGGCTTCATCCACCTGCCAATTCCCTGAGGAGTCACGTATCCTCATAATCAAATTTCTAGCCCTTCTATGTGAAGCTTTATGGTGAAAAAAAAGAAGTATTCTTATCACCATCTGTTAACCATAAGACTCTTGACCTTTGCCTCCACATTATCTCACCCTTTTGTAACCACTTATGCACCTCTGCACGTGCCCTTTTGATCTCCTCTTGGTTATGCCCCCTTAGATCAGATCTAGTAGTTCACAATCATTCAACACTTCTCTAAAATCTTGCATCTGTTTTTTCTTCCCCTCCCCCCACACTTCTCATTTGGACTTAGTATCTCACTAAAATCTCCCATCAATAGCCATCCTTGATCCCTTGGTACTTTGAGAGATCTCAAGAGGTTCCAAGTTTTCTGTCTTTTACTGGCTTCAGGATAACCATACACCCCAGTAAGAAACCATAACTCTGAAGAAATTGTCATATCCTGCATAGAAACATGGATATGATATCGAGAGTAACTTTGTATAATCACATTTATCTCCTGCTTCCAGAATAAGGCAATCCCACCACTTCTTCCTTCACTACTAACAGCCAAACAGTTTTCAAAACCCAACCGATATTTAAAACTTGTCATCACCTTTTCATGTAGTCTAGTCTCTTGCAAGAACAAGACATTGGGATCTTCCTCTCTAACTAAATCAGAGAGGGCTCGAACTCCCCGTGGGTTCCCAAGCCCACGGGAGTTCCAACTTAGGAGCCTCATTGGGACCGGCAGGGCTGTTCAATAGCCTCTGCCGATATCACCTTTGTTTGGTCTATATCCAACTGAATATCATCATCTACATCAATTTGCAACTTCCTTTTAGCTAGTTCCATTATCCTTTTACTTTTCTTCACTCCTACACGAGAAGAACTACCATATACTGAATCATCTAAGGATCATTTAGTACCTAGGATCATTGGTTGCATAGAACCAGAGAGATTTGGTTTACGAACACGTTTCTTCCAAGTACTACGAGAGTTCTGTAAAGCTTTCTGGGCCGAAGGCTCTATGTGGGTTTGGGCCTGTGGAGAGCCCATTTCACTTATCCTTTCCCTCCCAACATTCATAAAAGCGTTAAAACCGTTATCATCCACCCAATCCGGCGTTAACTTGCCATTTTGCACCTGTGATTTCTCCTTTTCATTTAACTCTGGAATCTCACCTGACTTGCCCGTATCCCTCCGTAAAAAAGGGACCGTATCTCCTACAATCCCGCTTCCAGTAACTGAATATTCGGGAGATGATCCACTGTTATTTTTTGAATTATTGGCAACCTTATCGCCTCTTTCCTCCACCACCTGTTTCCCCATTTCCGACGGTACCTTCTTCCATGTCGAATTGCTACCAGATGAAGCAAATTTCTTGAATCTTCAACCTCCTGCTTCTGCCCGCAACTAACTGCCAAACTGTTTGCTACCTGTCGTCATATTAGATGGAAATGGGCATCCTGACTTATCATGAATCACACGTCCACACTGCAAATAAAACCTGGGGAGCTTTTCGTACTAAATTGGAATCCAAGTCTTCACATCCTGTAACATCACAGTTCTACCCCTTGCCAATGGCTTCCTCAAATCTAATAAGATTTTTACCCGCAAGGAATAACCCCATCCCACATCATCATTATTGACTTCAACATCCTCCACCACACCCAAAGAGCTCCCTAACTTTGTTCCAAAATCTTTGGACATACCAACCAGTGGCAAGTTATGAAACTGGACCCACATGGCTGCCATATCAAAAGACACATTACTTAGTGGAGTACACCCATAAAAAACATTCATCACAAACATATTACCATCTAAGAGCCATGGACTCCCATCCTCAACCCAATTTCGATCTGCATGGGTGGCAAAGGTAATAATAAAAGTGTTCTACCCCATCTCAGTGAAAATGGCTAGCTTACTCAGTCGCCAAACCTTGGCCATAGTGGATTCCACAGTCTGTTTACCAATCTGTCTCTCAGACCAGATCTTCCTGATTAAACTTCGATCTCCCTTCTTGAGGACTTCCGTTACTCCTTCGCCCTCAATAACAATAGCTTCCCCCTCTTCCTCATTCAACTGTAAATTCTCCCACATCTCTTGAAGTTTTTCCATGAGGACAAAACTCTTCGAAGACGCACTCAAAACAGCACCTCTATTCTCGGGAGAGAAATAGAGAGGAGACTTTACAACTTTACTCATTCTTGAAGATTCGCATGTGCAGTTGCTATTGAAAAAGAAAATAATAACAAAGTAGTAGTTCCCCCCCCCCCCTTTCTCAAACAAGCATATAATAGATATAATAAATAGTTATAAGATACGGAAAATTCTATACACCATATTACCAACTTACTTTCATCCTACTAAGTAAGATGTGACATATTTATCAAAATTAAATGATCATTTATTGTATTTTTTTATCATCTAATGGTGATGAATGTATCACATACTTCTTAATATAATCAAAATAGGATGAGAATGTGGTGTATAACATTACTCTAGAAGATGTAAGATTCAATAAAGTGATAGTTTTCAATAATTATCATAAACAAGCAAATACAACACAAGGAAAATAAAACAAAGAGGGACGTGAGCCAATGACTTAGACCCCACCCATTTCCTACAAAGGAGAGCCACGAGAAGCGGTTTTGACACATGCAGCCTGATAAGAAGATAAAATTATGACTGAAAGCCACAGTGGATTGTTATGTGCTGCATTTTGCTAGTCTTGATTGGTTGAGTGAGACTTTCACTACCTCTTTATCTTGATCTTTGGTTATGAGAAACGGGAACATAGAAAAATAGCAACTGGAAGATGGGTTGAATTACCAGCAGACGATTGTCACTGGTTGTGGAAGAGCGTGTAGGCCACACGCTACTCTTGAAGAGAAGGTAATCGGATTTAAGAGATTCAAGACAGCTGACCCCGATGGTGCTGCGCGTGGTGCCGATAGACTTTCCATGACTCGGCGGCATGTGAGTCTCATGCTCCGTGTGAGTTGCATATGAAATGTACGTGCCGCTCTTTTAGTCGATTTTCTTCTACATTCCAAAAGATCGACAGTTGGGGAATTTGGGTCGAAGCTCCATCCCCTTTGGACAGAGATGGGAGGATTATTCTGTTTTAGGCTGGAGAGAAATATCGCATGGAGAGAGAGTATGTGGTTAGAATAGAACAACTAGTAGTTACTGCTACAAAAGATAATTAAGAGAGAGAGAGAGAGGCATTGAATGGCGGTAATGTTTTAGGTTTTATTCATAAATTAAAACATATTATTTTAATTTGGGTGTTCCAAATAATTATAATATCTTCCATCAAGAAAGTTTTATGAGAAGATAAAGACGGGCGTAGATAAAAAATACATTTACTTAGAGATAAGAAGGAATATGAAATTAATGGTTCAAGAATATATTCATTTAAATTAATAAACAAGGAGAAAAAAATTATTTAACAAAATAACATAAAATGAAATAAAATTTAATAGGCAAAAAAACATAAGACCTTTAATTTATTTTTTATTTATAAAGAATATATTTGTGATTGATTATTCAAAGTAATTAATATATTGTGTTGGCTATTTTTTTAAAGTTTTTTACTTCAGTATTTTAATATTTCAACAATGTTTTATATATATATATTTAGGTTAATGTTTCTTTTTAATATTTTAATTATTTTTAAGTTACTTATTTTAATTTAATTATATTTTGAATAATTTTTCTTTAATTAAAATTATATAAAACTAGAGGCAGTAAAAAATCAATAAAAAGCATATATATATAAATATATATGGCAAATGGTAATCTGGTTTATCATTTTTCTTTCTGAACAATGTTATATACAATTTTAAAATGTGTAAGTCTTGTCTATTAAAAGAGTAAACAGAGGATCCACCGTATGAAAGTAGATTTTTCATGTGGGTCGAGTGCATTTGAATTTAGAATGAAAAAATTATGCATCCGCTGAGAATGCAGCACTACAAAAGTCATTGATTAATATTTTATTTTATTTTATTATATTTTTTTATTTAATTGTTACGAAAGCATTTATAAATAAATTTATAAATTTTTAATTCTTTTTAAAAAATATTTAAGAGTATAAAAAAATTTACAAAAAAATTGATGAAAAAATAAAAAAGACATTAATCGTACCGGTGACCACTCTCGAGCTACACCGTCCGTGAGTGTAGCACGAAATTTTGGCAAGCAGCATGCGTTTTCAAGGGGTCAGTGGGTCACGGGCACACCACCCTACGCATCCCACACCCGACCATGCTCAGAACCTTTTCACCACATGGGCGACATAGGGTAGTACTCGATGCTACATGGGTGCCACAACTTGCAAGTTTTTTTTAATTTTTTGTTTTCTTCCTCTGCGTCCTTTTATCGTTTACAATGCTGGTCAATGCTGGCATGTGTTGCTTTGAAATTTTTTCTTTGCAACTACGAGACGGTGAGAAGGAAAAAAAAAAAAAAGAATACACCCTTTGGATAAGAGTACCAGTTCATGCAGTAGTATGGGGTAAATTCGATTCAATCAGACCTGATATATCGGCAGCCTCTCTCGAGAATAGAATATGCACATGATACACGAGAAACTCAGAAGACCTTCGATTCATCGGTATCGGAGCATTAACTACTCACATAAACCGGGTTGAGGCTTAGGAAGCCATCACACATTAATGACGCCACAAATCAAGTCCTACCCCATAATTATGAAACCGACACAGTGTCACGCCGTATTTAAAGACTCCGATATAATGAACTGTACAATGAACCCGGACTCCATGAGAGCAGGCATGATCAGCTCTTCGAACTTGTAGTATAAATAGTTAATCTCAGGTACGAGAAAATTCTCTTTGATCCCTAGACTTTCTTATTTATTTACTACACTCCAAGAACATTTACTAACTTTGGTTCCTCGGCCCCAAGGCTACTCTTTCAAAACCGCATTACATTCTTCTCTTTGTAGGGCCTATTGTGGAAGACCTGAGTTGTTGGAGCTTGGCCCAAGAGTGTTCGAAACACGACGTAAATACTGGCACCGTCTGTGGAATTGAGTTAGATCTTGCGTGTCCTTCGTACATCTGAGGCAACCCATTCCAAGTAACTCAGAGGATCGCTGAACCGACTTGAGATAGGGAGGTAGATCAAATGGAGAGCCAGGCGTGCAAGAATTAGAAATTACGACAGAAGAAGACCAGGCAGGCGAAGACAGAACGCAAAGAGTGATGGAGGAGGCCAGCGTTCAGCCTCCGATCCTTGATCTCGTGGAGGTCGCGAGTGAAGTTCAAGACGAGTGGGAGCTCCAAAAGGCCAAGCCAATCGGGCCGCTGAAAGTTGTTATCCTCCACCCAGATCGGCCAGAAGCTACGGAGACGATCGACGGTGAGATGACGCAGGAAGCTCGAGACACCATGCAACAACTCCTCGTTGAACACTTGGATGTGTTTGCTTGGAATCATGGGGACATGCCTAGGATAGTGTCCAAGATCATACGCCATAGTTTAAGTGTGGACCCGAAAGTCCGAGGAGTGCGGCAAAAGTGTCGAAGCGTTAGTGCAGAGAAGAACGCTGCCACAGCCGAAGAGGTGGACTGACTACTGAAGGTGGGGCTTATCCGAGAAGCTCACTACATGGAGTGGTTATCGAATGTAGTACTAGTTAAGAAGCTAGAGCCTTAGGTCATAGACCTCAACAAAGCTTGCTCGAAAGATATCTTCCCGCTCCCCCGCATTGACCTCATCGTTTATGACAAGTCATCGCTTGCTCAACTTCATGGATGCCTACTCCGGGTACAACCAAATCCGTACAAAACTTGAAGACGAGGAGAAGACCTTGTTCATCATAGACCGAGGTCTGTATTGCTACAAGGCGATGTCGTTTGGGCTAAACAATGCAAGGGCCACCTACTAACGACTAGTTAACCGAATGTTCAAAGATCAAATAGGAAGAAATATGGAAGTCTACGTAGACGACCTATTGGTCAAAAGTGGGACCATAGAACCGCATATGGATGACTTGAGGGAGGCTTTTTTGCGATATTACGGCAATATCAAATGAAGCTGAACCCTCCAAACTGTGCCTTTGACGTCGAATCGGGAAAGTTCCTGGGGTTCATGGTGTCCGAACGAGGTATTGGGGCCAATCCCTAGAAGGTGGACGCCATCCTCAGTATGGCTCCACATGAAACATAAACGAAGTACAAAGGTTAGCTGGGCGAGTTGCCGCGCTCAGCAGGTTTGTCTCAAGATCAACTAACAAATGCCTACCATTTTTCAAAGTCTTCCGGAAAACGAAAACATGGGATGTTGAGTGCAACCAGGCATTCGGAGCCCTAAAAAAATACCTCACAAGCCCACCACTGCTTAGCCAACCCAGGTGTGGAGAAACGCTGATCTTATACCTGGCCATCTCCCTCCAGGCGGCTTCCTCAGTACTGATACGCGAGGAAGAGGGGATCCAAAGGCCTGTTTACTACGTCAGCCGGCTGTACCGAGGAGCCAAAGCCCGGTAGCCCTCATAGAGCAATTAGCCTTTGTATTGGTAGCGACCACGCGAAAGCTACGCCTATACTTTTAGGCTCACCCCGTACGAGTCCTCACAAAGACCCCCTTGAAGAAGGTATTGTAGTGGCTGGACGCTTCAAGACGCCTCATGAACTGGGCAATGGAATTCAACGAATTTGAACTATGCTCCTTGAAATACAGTGAAGGGGCAGGTGTTATTAGCCGACTTTGTCGCACTGTTTACCGGATTCTCGACGGTGGACGATGGTGTGCATCCTACAAAACCCTAGCAAGTATTTGTCATCGGCTCATCTTGCCGGGCAGGAGGGGCAGTAGGGGTGCACATCGTAACTTCTGAAGGAGAAGAGTACAATTACAGTGTTAAACTAGCGTTTAAACCAATGAATAATGAAGTAGAGTACGATGCACTTTTCTCAGGATTGCAGGTGGCCAGAGCCTTTGGAGCCGCTGAAAACGAAGTATGGGCCGACTCTCAAGTGGTAGTAAACCAAGTACAGGGAGAGTTCACCGTTAAGAGTGAGAAGCTAAGGAGGTACCTCGCATTGGTAGAAGCTGAGCACCCTCACTTCAAGTATTTCCAAATTCAGCAAATATCGAAGAAGGAAAATCAAAAGGCAGATAAACTGGCACGCGTGGTTAGGACAGTGGAAGTGCCCACTGTCAGGATTGAGGTTATGACAATACAACCTAAGACCCTAGACTGGGCAGCAAGCATAGTCAAATATTTGAAAACAGGCGAAGTACTTGATAATAGGCAGGAGGCAAGAAAAGTCAGGTATAGAGCGGCGCGCTACACCATGATCGAGGGAGTCCTGTACCAGTAGGGTCACTCAGCTCCTCTCTTAAGATGTATCTCCCCGGAGGAAGCGCAATACATGTTAGCAGAAATACACAAGGGACTCTGCAGGAACCATTCAGGAGGATGGGCACTAGTCGGGAAAGTGACGAGAGTGGGTCACTATTGGCCCCAAGCTCTCCAAGACACCGAAAGCTATGTATGGAAGTGTCAAATGCCAAGAGTATGCCCAAATTCCCCATTGCCCGCCAGAGAAGTTGACGTCGATCACCTCACCTTGGTCGTTCGCCTAGTGGGGGGTTGATCTGGTCAGCCCACTTCCCCAAGGCAAAAGGGGGTCAAGTTCGTGGTGGTGGTGGTCGATTACTTCACCAAGTGTGTCGAGGCTGAAGCCTTAGCCACCATCATTGCAAGCAATATTACGCGATTCCAGTGGAAATTGATAGTTTGCAGGTTTGGCATCCCACACACTATCATCTTGGACAATGGGAGGCAGTTTGACTCCGACCATTACCAAACTTGGTGTCAAGACTTGGGGATCGAGTTTTGATACTCGTGCCCAGGGCACCAGCTATCCAATAGGCAAGTTGAGGCACCTAACAGGACGCTGATGGGAATACTGAAGAAACGACTTGACGACATAAAAGGTGCATGGACTGAGGAACTCCCCGCCATGCTCTAGGCCTACCGGGTCACGGTAAAGACGCCGACTGGGGAAATTCCCTTCACTCTCACCTACGGACATGAGGCAATGCCCCCAGTAGAAATTGGACTTCCCACGTATAGAGTCCAACACTTCGAACAAGAGTCCAATGATCGATGACTGAAGGAACAACTGGACCTCCTAGAAGAAGTCCGGCTGGAAGCAGAGATAAAGGTTGCGTCGGACAAAAGAAGGGCTAAGAGGTGTTTCAACAAGCGCGTACGATCGAGGACATTCCAAGTAGGGGATCTGGTACTCAAAGAAAGAGGGAACAACGACACGAGATGAAGGAAAACTAGGCCCCCACTGTGAAGGTCCTTACGTGGTCATCGCCACAAATCGACCAGGTTCTTTTCGCCTCAAAGATTCACAAGGAAATGAGCTACCACACCCATGAAAAGCCGAGCACCTACGAAAATATTATTGCTAAGCTAACTTCCTTGTCATAATTTCTATACCTTCATATGAAAGTTGCTGGCAGTAATCCAAATATGGTAAGTTATTTGGACCAGACTCAAGGCGGCCTAAATAACTTACCCCGACCCCCCTTACGGTGAAGGAACGGTCAGCCAACTACTGTCTGAACTTAACTCCCCATGGGATGCTATAGGGAAAGGTAGGCCTTAAGTTTGCCTGGTCCCTTAAGAGACGAAGTGCGGGTTAGTCTTCAACTACCCAAAGAAAAATGTTTACCTTCCTCATCAGCGTCAACGGGTGGGAGTGGGTTCAGTAACAGACTGCTCGAATGGCTTACCTCCCTATGGGATACCATAAGGAAAAGCAGGCCTTAAGGTTGCCTTATCCCTCCCACATGGGATAGCGAGATCAACCTCACGGCTACCTGAATAACTTATCCCAGTCCTCGCTACGACGAAGTGTGGGATTAGCACCAGTCTGACCCAAACTTACCCTTTACTACAGTGTTAAGGGGTGGGAGTGGGTCCAATAACAAACTACCTTAATGACTTACGTCCCTGTGGGGCACCATAGGAAAATGTAAGCCTAAAGGTTGCCTTATCCCTCTTACAGCGGAGAGCGGGACCAGCCCTATGGCTGCCAGAATACTTACCTCGACCCCACTACAGTGAAGGAGTGGGACAAAGACGCTGAATGGCATGAGACATTCCGACCTCTCCTTGATGGAGAGAGGGCTGAGTTTATAGGCCGCCTGAATAATAAAGAGAAAGACACGAACATCATCAACGGAATCTACATCAATAGGATCTCCATTAACAGCTTACCTCCCCTCAAGGCAAATGGGAAAGGTAGGCCTTAAAGGTTGCTTTATCCCTCTTGCAGAGGAGTGAGGGTCGATCATTGGCTGCCCAAAGACAAAATCTCCACTAATGGGCCTAACTTCAACATAAGAATCTCCAACAACAGAATCACCACCAAAGGAAACTCCACCAGCTCCAACCTTCCTCCATGCAAGGCAAAATGGATGAGTTATGCCAGAGGTGGCTTTATCATTTTGGCATAGGAGTGCGGGTTAGCCTTTGGACACCCCACATATTTATCAACGGAACGTCATCTCCAGCAATAGAATGCCAAATGAATAGCGCCTCAGACTTTCACTGCATCCCGGCAAAACAACTCGAGTTTGCGAATTCACTAACTGGTTTCACTTGTGTAGCATCTCCTACTTACCATCCCGTGAGGGTCAACAAGGGGGACCAGCCGTAAGGCGGCCCAGCTTGCCTCACAGTGAAGTAGGATTCAGTCTTTTGATTGCTCGACATTACTTTCGAGACGACATAGCACAGCCGGACATCTCTTACTTACCTTCCAGTGAGGATCAACAGGCGGGCGCAACCTTATTGCAGCCCGGCTTGCCTCACGTAAAAGCACGGGTTCAGTCTTTCAACTACATTACTTATTGAGGCAGCATCTCCACCGGCAAGCGCCGGGCATTCACACTCACTCAACTTCTTTCAATCTTTAACTCTTACAATTGTAATTAATCAAATTGATCAAGTCCCTCTTGTCCCTGTGGATATGACCTTGGGTGTTACCTGTTATTACAACTAATCTACTTCTACACTTGGGAGTAATAAATTACTTGTTATTAAGCAATTCCCCCCATACCTCACATGACTCATCATGGAGAAACTCAAGGTTGTTCTAAGTAGCACTCCACCTCAGTCTTCTTGGCCAAGTGCCGAGTTATCTCCTTCTTGGCAAAGAACCTGAGCATTTGCCACTTCTGCACCTCATCTTCCAAGTGGGCGTGGTCATTCAAAATCCAAGCCGCCAAGTCATCCACGCCCTACACAACACAAGGGCCAAATAAGATGATCGTTACAAGCAAGAACAAGCAACAATCAAGTAAGAAGATCAGGTAGAAAGCAAGTCAATGCCAGGGAAAGGAAATCCTTCAGTCTTTGTGACATCTCCGCCACTAGCCTAGAGGGAGGAGGGGGACACCTTGGCACCGCGTGAGTTTCCCTAATGAGGAATGCACTAAAGGCACGAGAGTTGAGACTGGAACTCCTTGCTCAGATACAATGCACTTTGGCCTTCACCTTGGTCCCTTTCCCTTGCTGTTGTCACCAACTCTATCTTGATCAACTCTATCTTCCTCTTCTCTCACCTCTTCCAAGGATGACCCACCCCCTCCAGAGGACTCTTGGAGTCCCCATCACCGCCAAAAAGAAAAGGGGGAAGAGGAGGAAATATAAAGACCCTAAGATGGTCACAAGAAGGAAACTTGGCGTGGAATCTTGCCCCTAACAATTTCAACGCTGCTGCCTTTGACGTTGGTCTGGAGGCCTCCAACTAGAGGAGCAGCAGCTTTAGGTGCGCCATCCCAGAAACGTCCACAGAAAAGGCGTCATAAATGTCTATAGAAATCTCGCCACCACTGGGAATCGAAGTCAGGGAAAGAAGGGATGGGAACTCAAAAGGTCAAGTACCCATTGAGTTGGAACCCTTAGAGGGCAAGTCAAAGTCAGAGGCTATCTCCAGGCCAACAAGGGCTTGCCCCATGAGCCCATTAAGGTTGTCAAGACCTAGTGACGTTGGTGGCGATACCCTCACAAGAGAGGGTTCGGGCGTTTCACTCCCAATAGAAAGGTTGGAACCAAAAACCACGACCCCTTCTGATTCCAGCTCCACCCCCACTATGGGCTTTGTAGTCTCACCCTCACCGTCTTCACTAAGACGGGGGTGTTTTTAGGGATGCTCAGTAAACTGAGAAGCACGCCTCTTTGCTGGAGGCGCCACGACCTTAAGTTTACGCCCCTTGACATGGGCAAGATCAGGCACCACGAGGAACTTGTCGATGTTGGCAGCAGTCAGGAGTTGCTTAGTCCCCAAGCCACCGTCATTATCTTTAGCCCAGTTGAGGACTATATCAATGCGGGAGCATTCCTTGGCAGTTAGCTCTAGCCCGATGACTTTTGTCGTTGGGGACTTTGCCCCAATTCACACGAACAGGGAAGTCTTAAAGATGCCTTTCTATGGCGGGAAATTCCAAACCTCCACCAAAAATAAAGAAAAAATTTATTTGCCATTGTTTGGCATTAGAGTGGCGGAGCTTAAACACCGCTAAGTGTTGTGAACGAACGCGGAAGCTATAGATGTTACATGGCAATCCCTTTACTAAATTAAAAGATAGGAATTCCTTGGCGATCAAATCTGGCTACGTCTCCCCCAAGGGCTCCAAAGTCATGCGAAAGACCACGCATGAGCATAGTAGAACACGCCACACATGTGAATAAAGTTGAGCAGGAGCCAACCCAAGAAAGTCCAAGACATCACGGATTGGGCAAATGAAGGGGAACTGCAAGCCATGTGCTAGGGCACAAACCGGGAGGGCAACAGATCCCGTGTACTACCCCTCCTTATCGACACATCCTCTCTCTGGAATGGAGAGCTCCACAAAATCTAGGATGCGATAGGAATACCTCAGCTTTCTCAGGTCTTGCTTAGTGAGGGTGAAACGCCAAGTGAACCCTTCAAAGAATTGAGGGGCTCGGCTGTCGAAAGGCTCCATGGCGGAGTGGGAGGAGGCCCTTGCAGGAGTCTGAGTCAAAGGTTGGTTAGGAATACGTGAGGAGCCGCAAATAGCCATGAGAGAGTAAAAATGAGAAACTGGAAGGGAAATGCGAGAGAATGTGAGAAAGCAAGAAGACGAAGTGTGGCACAGATGGAAGAGAGGAAATGAATCAATAAAATAAAAGAGGGGAAAAGGTAATGATGAGGAGGTTCTTGAGAAACCAAAAGGGTGGCAGCACCGTCAGTTACCATTCTTTTGTATGGGAGAGAATAAAAGCGCACAAATAGTACGTGGGCCACGATTTTTGGGTAAGAGGTAAGTTTGGACCCACACCTTAGTAGTTAACTTGGACCTTCAACAGGGTAGAAGGAAAGGAAATTTAAGTGGCCGCCTACCTGCCCCAAGCTAGCGGGGTAAAGTGATTTCACTCGAATTAAAATGATATAAAATAAGTTGATAGATCAGGTTGGTTATCTTGTCCACTTGTTAAGGGATTATTAATGGTTATTTATGTCTTCAACACCTCTATAAATAACACTTAAAGGTAATAGATAATGCATTATTACATATATATACTAATATTTAGATTACATCTATCTAACTTAGGCATTGAAGCTCCTTTGAGCACCTAGTACCGCTCTCTCATCTGTTGTAGGTTAACCGAGTAGTTGATGGTGTGAAACATGTCATTTACAAAAATGTTATTTTTAGACAAAATTTATCAAATTAAACTGAAGAAGAATAAAAGTTATCTGATCGAATGCCAGCTATCATTTACTAGTATCAGAATTACAGATTCCTCCTCTTTGATGGTAACACAGAGATAATAGAGCATACAGCTTGCGTTAAAGTGAACGCCAACACGAGAATAACAGTAATGGTGGAAAACGTTCTCCAAGGATTGCTAAAATAATCACGTTTCAAGCTATAATAATCACGTCTCCAACGATTCCATTTGCTATCATGGAATTCAACTATCTCTCTACAAAGACGGCAATACTCAAGATTCCTGTATGAATATCCGACATTTGTGCCTAAATTATTGATAAAAGTTGCTGCATTGTCGTCACCCATCCCATTAACAAGGATCTTCTTTTGAGCAAGTAAAGCCACATCTTTGCCTGTACCTATAAGGAAATCCAACAAGAGAAAATAATCAGTAATATATGCTTGTGTTGGATAGTGACATTGCTCCAAGGCCATGAGGTTTCGAGCAAATATCTCCGTGGTATTGTCAATGGTAAAGCGCGGGATTTCCAACACTCCGCCTTCATGATATTTTAAGTCAAGGTAGCACAGGCTTTCACTCTTCTTAAAGGTCAATCCTGCCTCAGCCAGCTGCGTTGCACAGTATATTTTCTCAACACTACTCTCACTTTGTCTTTCTGATAGAGTTCCGGGTTGAGGTAGATAAAAGATTCTGATCAAATCAACAAAATGAATTATTCGATTGAACTCATCGGATTCAGAATTCTTCTTTTGAGTGTTGAGATGGCGAAAGTACTGAAAGGCAACCTCAATGAAGGGACGGTACATTGTATTAGTAACCAAAACAAGCTGATATAAATTCTTCAGAATAAAGAAAGGAAGTTGATTTTCAAGTAACAGGAAGTCCAGCTGCATCCTAGGAGTTATCCATGGCTTTATAACTGTTCTATCCTCAGCTGTCCATTGCACTGGGAACATGTCTCTCAAGAAATACTCAATAATGAAGGCCGCATCAAGGAGTATCATTGTCACAAACTCATCGCTGTCAAGTTCGATGGTTTCTACATAACATTGACGAATTGCTGCTTCCGAGCCTTTTACAATTCCTACTAAATTCCCCAGGTTTCTTCCGGCTCGTCTCATAAAATCGTCGAGATATCTCACTTTATACTTTTCCAGGATTTGCAATTTTTTTTTGCCGTGGTGAAAGGGGCCTATGGAAATAACTTGTGGAGTGTAGGCTTCTTCATTCAATTTGCGCAAGTGATGTGGAACCTTGTAGATACAACATTCTCCTGGTAAGTAGTGACGCCTCGAACTTTCTAACAGTTGTGTTATTCTAATTACCAAATGTTCCCCTTGATCTGCTGAAGCATTTTCATTTCGTTGAAAATATGTACCATATGATTGCCCCATATATCTACAAACTTCCCTTAAAAAATTAAACCCCTGATAAAAAACACAAATATTGTCACTGGCTATAGTTCCCAATATTATACTGCATGCATTGCAAATCTTCGCTTGTATTTACTTCATCTTAGTAATTAAGTAACATTGTTGTAATTACTTCATCTTTACTTTTATAATATTATTGTGTAATATATTGTATAATGTGTTGTGTGTATCTCTTTTCTAAATGTTGAGTGTTAAAACTATCTCTTAAATGACTGCGCGCAAGGAAGGCAAAGAAACCAAGAGAGATTAATGGTAGAAACAACGTACAGAGTGAGAGGAGGAGATGATTGGACCTGCGGCTCGTATGAAAAACTATGAAAGCTTCCATGCTGCCGACATTAAAGGGGAAATGGTGTTGATCGATACCGCCTCGTAATTATAAATCATATCTGCTTTGTTGCTCCCTGATAACAAGAGTACCGATGCTTTCTTTCTGTATCCTTCTTTCTATAGAAAGCATCTGATCTCTCACACACGCAAACGTAAACGCACATAAGCTTTCAATTAAAAAAAAAAGGCTTGGTGTGTGGTGTATGATGTATGGGCCTATAAATAGCAATGCTCTAAAAGCAAATAACATTCTTAAACCATGCATTGTGATAAGAGTGATGTAGCATGAGACCAGTCAGAATAAGAATAAAAATGCCTTTTTTTTTTTTTTATTAATTCTTATTTTATATTCTTAAATATTTTTTAAAAAAATTCTCAACATCAACAAAAAATACTTCAATAATTATTAAGTAAAAAGAATAAAAATAAAAATTTGTCGAGATCTAATGAAGCTAACATTAGATGACTTCAACATTTTTGTGAATTCATTAATCATATATAAATTAATAAAAAAATTATTTAATGATTTATTATTTATTATTAATTGATAGAATATATTATTTTATATTTTATATGGTCAATGATGATAAATTAGATAAAAATTATATTTTTACAGTGAATTTCCGTTAGATTTAGCATTACTGATAGACGGAAGAGGGGATTAGGAAGCTTTGAAAGTTCGAGGGTCCACTTTGATGCAATTAGTAGTTTCGGAAGTACATTGTGAATTGAGTAAAAATTTGAGAGAACAAAGTGTAATTAACCCAAATATTTTTTAAAAAATAAAAATTATAAATTCATTTGAAAATATTTACTTATGTATTAAGTAAAAATAAAAAAATTCAATCCGTGATGATGACCAACTTTGTGGAAGAAGCATTGCTTTTTGCTATAGAAAAATTATATTCATAAGTCTCATACACCATATATCATCTTTTTTGTTATTTTGTTATTTTTTTGTTTTATTAAATATGTGGTATATAGATAATATGTAGAAAAATTCAATTATTTTAAAAAGAATCAAATCCAAAAAAAATTTAAAAAAAAAATATAATACGTAATGTGTAGGTGTTATGAATAACAAAGCTCTTTGCTATAAGGATAATGATACCCTAACGATTTTATACTACTAGTCTACTACTGAGTTTATTTTATTAATTTATTTTCTCAGCTCTGCACGCTCAGACTTCAGAAGTCCATCTCTGCTCTCTAATCACGTTCTGCCAGATTTGACTGACTTCAGAACTTCAAGATCAAACCTCTCCTCCTCGTAAGATCCGGGCTCTCTCCTCATAAGTTTACAATCTTAGATCTGGACTCTCTCCTCTCGAGATAAAACCCTAACATTTTCGGTCATCATGACTTCTCAAGATCAAACCTTTCATCCTCTCAAGATATGGGCTCTCTCCTCTCAAGGGTATCATTATCCGTGTGCCAAAGAAAGGAGTCTGAAAATTGAAAAACTTTCAAATTCTTCAACTATCTTAGCTGGAGGGGATTACTCGTGGCATGGGACCCGGATGTTTTTCCACTATAAAATCCTCAGGAATAGAACTGGAAAACAGGGATCTCTCTGCCAATCTCTTTCTGTCCATGCATAACAAGGAAAAATGGAAATGGTCATGGACTAAGTTCTATCAATTTTTGGTGAGTAAATATAATAATATATAAATTGTAAGAGTGGATTGTGAAGAGAAATTAAAGAAAAGCTCTTGAGACTGTTAGGTTGCATCTGTTCACAACCTCTCTTTGAGAAAAGCAAGTATTGGCATCATGGATCCGTTGGATCGTCACCAAAATTTGACTCAAATCGGATTTAAACTCAACCAGCTTGTTTGTTTATCCTGTAATGTTTAAAAAAAAAAAAAAAAAATTCTTGCGCGAGGCGGGTGAAAAAACACCATAATCGACAGTCATGATAAAATATCTACTACTTTACTGCTTGTTTACAATTTTAGAATAAAATAATATATTTTTAAATATATATTTTGATTTTAAATTTGATTTTGATTTTGATTTGATGTATTTCAATTATAAAAAGTGTGTTTTTATTAATAAATTATAAATGAATGGTAGATAGATTGTGATTGAATAATGCTGTATCTCCCGCTCCAGTCCCGCTCCCAATCTCGTTGGGATTTTTTTTTGTTTTTTTGTTTTATTTTTTTTATTTCTTGATTAAGAAAATAATTTTTAATAAAAATGTGATTTTTTTTAAAATATTAAAATATATTAAAAGAATATATGTTGAAAATGAAAAAAAAAAAAAAAAACACATAACGAGACTGGGAGCGGGACTGGGAGCGGTATCCCTATCACTGCTCATTGTGATTGTATCATTGTCCTAATCGACAAGTAATGAAAACTGACAGCCTCTAAGAGCAGAGATGGACTTTGGAAATAAATTAAAAAAATCAGCTCGATAGTAGACAGCTAGTCTGAAGTCGTAAGGTATCATTGTCCTTGTTATGATAGAGAACGACAAAGAAACCCCCAGTGCCTCGTACCAACTACCACGTGAATCAGTGGGACCCAATCACATGCACTCAAGTTTTATAGGAGGTCATATGTTATATGGAAGGAAAATATGTCCCCGCTGGGGGCTCCGCTGGCATGTGTTTTTGTTTGTGTGTTTTAAATTTTATTTATATAAAATTTTAATAATTTTAAATATTTTAAAAAATAAAAAAAATTTATAATATTGTTAAAAAATACTTTCTTAATCATGAAGTAAAATAAAAAAATATTTTTATAATTTTTTATTTTACTTTATGATTAAAGAAATATTTTTTAATAATTTTTTTTTTTACTTTCTGATTAAGGAAGTATTTTTTAATAATTTTTAAATTTATTTTATTTTTTAAAAATATTAAAAAATCTATATAAAAAACAACTTTAAAAAAAAACACAAAAAATAATGCTAGCCTCCAACAGGGCTGTAGCATTGTCCTATATGGAAAGGAAAATGGTACTAAGAATCTCAAATATTAAAATGTGTTTTTTTTTTAAATATTAAAATGTGCTAACTTATATATTTTTAATTTTTTTAATAATTAAGATGTGATTATTAATAAATTTATATTTATATTTTATTTTTTAAGTGATTAAAGATATTTAAAAAAATACTTAAAAACAGAAAAGAAAAATAAAAGAATTCATTTGCACTAGTACTGTACATATTTGGGATTTATATTTAGTATGCATTTTTTTTTTTTTTGAAAAAATTTAGTATGCATTCTAGCATTGTCTTTTATTTAGTATACATATTTGGGATTTACTTTTATCTACTTATATGATGATATCACATAGAAGTAGACTACTTAATTTTTAAATTATTCTCTAAAAGGAAAAAAAATTGATCTAAAATGATAAAAATACTACACTCTTTTATATATATATATATATATATATAATGAAACGAGAGTGTAATAAAACCGACCATATACATGATAAAATAAATAAGATAAAAGAGATATATAAAATAAAATTTATTAAATACATTATACTTACAAGGAGATTAATTATCAGAAGAATTAGAAACAAAGACATGAAGAAAAGAAGGTTGATTTACAAAAGATATGTAATATTACTCTTTATATTTTCTTAAATAAAAGTGACTTCTTCTGATCAATACCCGTTTTTTAAAAGCGTGAAGAATTATTTGCTTAACAACTTGTATTCTAAATACACGATCACGTTTGGATATAGAAAATTTTTTAATTTATTTCATCTCATTATTACAATTTTTTCAAATTTTTATATAAAATATAATAAACAACTCAACTTTTTTAAATCTCAAAATAATAATAATATTAAAAAATAATATTTTAATAATATATTATTTAACTCATTTAAAACTATCTCATCTCACTATCCAAAGACTTAATAAATTTACCCACTTATATATAGGATTAGTAGAAGCCCAACTCATTTTTACAACCACTTTTGACTAGTCTGGTCATAAAAATATATGAGCACTCTCATCGGCTTGTCTAAAATCCAACTTTAACTAAATTTAGCTAACGAGATACTTAAAACAACCCCACATTGAATTACATGTCTATATAAATTTAGACATTAACTACAGTAACTCATCAAATATGTGGGTGCACAATAACTTAGCCAAATGCTATAATATTCATTTTTCACTACTCTCACCAATTATGTAGGTGTTTTTTATATTTAAGATATTTGGTTCGATTTATTATTATTAAATATAAAATTTGATAAAAATAAATAAATTAGTCAATATTAATTAGAATATAATAATTATTAATATTAATATTTAAGAAATGTGATAAATATTAATATTAATTTAATTAGAATATAATTATTATTAATATTTAATTAGTAGAACTACAAAATGTGATAAAAATAAATTAAATAAAAAAGTTATTAAATTAATAATATTTTATTATTATATAGAGAGTAAATAGATAATTCAATGTAAAAATTAAATTTAAATGAAATGGACAAATACAAAACTAAAACTTACCGACCATCTACATTGGCTTGGCCAAATGAGAAGATTGTCTAAAATTTGTATAATTGATGTAAAAAATACCCCACATTAAATTGTCCAAATCTAAAATAATTTATACTTCTGACACAGTGGTTGGCCAAATATGAAAAACTACTATTGATGCACCAAATATTAAAATACTAATTTCTCACAACAACTCCAATTGAATTGTAGGTGCAGATTTTTTATTGACATTGAAATGTGTATGTTGCTAGATATTTGGTTAGGGATTAAGAAATTTAGATAGAATTTTATATAAGTTTAATCTCAATTTTTTATTATTAGCATTAAATGACGTTTAAAAATATGATTTTTTTAATATTAATTTAACTAGAATATAATTATTATTAATATTAAATTGGTAGAATTATAAAATGTGATACAAATAAATTAAATAAAAAAAATTAATTTAATAATATTTTATTATTATATAAAGAATGAATGGTTAATCTAATGTTGATATTAAATTCAAATGAAATAGATAAATATAAAAAAAAATGTAATATTAATTAAATTTTAAAAGATGCATTTGGAAAAAGCACAAAGAAAAACAGACATTTTGAGGCGGAAAGGAAAGTTGATGATGACAGCACTACAACTCTACAACACTCTGTAATCAACTATATTACATCTACGTTCACATGGGAAGACAAACACTCTTACAGCATTCTGATTGAATTTGCCAAACGTAAATTTATACAAGTTTGGTTGATGGGATCTACATGGGTTTTGGAATAAAAGTGAGATGAGATAATTTTTAAAAATTTTGTGTGATTAGAATAAAAGTGAGATTAGATGATTTTAACTTTTTAGAAATGAGATAGATATGAATCTCATAAATTATTGTATAATATTTGTAATGATTTTGTTTTATTTATAAATATATTTATAAATAAGTAATAATAATTTATAAATTACTTATCCAATTTTTATTTTTATAATATATTTCATAATAATATTATAAGATAATAATATTTTTTTCTAATCAAATTATTTTTTAAAATATCAAATAAAAATACTAATTATTTTCAAAATTGTTAAATAATTATGTTTTATATTTACAAAATATTTTTGCTTAGAATTATTTTCGATGGAATAGGGGCAGTGAATTCTTCGTTACTCTCAGCCCTTGAAGCTTTTAGCCTTTCCGAAAATACAGTGTCTTCTGCAGTGAAAGCACTGGTCTTCAATCTTCTGAAAAGCACTGACATGGCTTTGTCATTTTTGAAATGGTGAAAAGCACTGACATGGTTTTGTCATTTTTGAAAGAAAGGGTCTGCCATTTCAATTTCAAGATGGTTCACGAGAATGAAGAAAAGATTATTGGAAGGGGAAACTTTTTCGGAGGAAGCCAGATGCCACAAAGGGCCTTCTGAAATTGCCTACAGAGGCAACAGTCGAATGGTAGAATGCTTTTTCGCTGGAAAAGCAGCCATTACAGTAAAATTTCTAAAATTGTCTACAGAGGCCAGACGTTTTGTCGTTTTCTGAATTTATTTTTTTAAATACAGAAAAATTATATATATATATATTTTTTTTTAACTTTTTCTGTTAAAAAAAATTTAAAAAATAATAATAAAAATAAAAAAATTTGAAATGCACTTAAATAGTAGTAACACAATAGTAACTCTATCACTACCCTTAAATGAAACCGTAACTTATGTGCATTGGCTGTTTAGATAAGAGACTACCTCTCCGTACAGAGTGAGATTTCTGAATTCAAACAAGAAAAAGTCTATTTTTCATCCCAACTTCTATCATCCTCCCATCATCCCATAATGTGACATTAGATAATAGGTTCACAAGTGAAATATAATAAATAATCTCCATTCATCTAATGCCATATCATAGGACGATGGGAGGATGATGGAACTTGACAGGATGATGGAAGTTGAGATGATGAGTAGTATTACTCATTCTTTTTTGTTTTCTTTTTTGTTATAACAAAACAGTCTTCATTCATATGAAAAAACATAACTACAAGGCATCATGCTCAATGATATGTGAAACCTCTACAGGGAAAGAGTCCCACCATACTATTAAGTCATGAAGATGCCAAGACTATTTAGCCAAATAATCCACAGCATTGGCCATATGGCCTCTATGATGTATTACAACTTTAGGAAATTTCAGTAGCAAATTCCTAATTTTAAGAACTAAACTTCCCCAAATAAACATAGATTCCTCCCCTTTTAGAAGCTCTTGCACAACCAACAGAGCATCACTTTCCACTTGAAGATCATGAATTTCCAAAGTTACACATAACTGCAAGCCCCTGAGTAATGCCAGAAATTCCACTTCCATGGGCTGCTCGGGCTTACTAGTTGTAAAAATCACCTTCCCATTTTCATCCCGGAGTATCATCCCCACACCAGATCTGCCTTGATCATGAAATAGAGCTCCATCCACATTTAACTTTAGGCTACCCACAGGTGGGGGGATCCAACCACAGTGAGGTTTAGAACCAAGTTTCAAATCTACTGTAGCATCTTCATACTCCTTTGCCACTGAGAGGGCATGATCTACTATTTGTTCTGGACATATTCGTTTGTTCTCAAAGATTAATTGGTGTTTGCTATACCAAATTCCCCAAGCACATAAGAAAAGGTTTTCCAACTCTCCAGTTTTGTTCCTTTGAATTACTGTCTCCACAATGTGAATAAAATATGTCTATACAACATTTTCCTTTAGGAAAGTGAGTTGAGAAAGCAGAACCTTTTGGAGCCTAGGACAATAGAGTAAGGCATGATTGATATCTTCATCCTCCATGTTACACCATCTGCATCTTACATCTGTCACCACCTTCTTCGCTTGTAAGTTCTTTAGAGTTGGTAAACTGTTTTGACATACCCTCCAAGCAAAAATTCTCACTCTGTTTGGTATATGCAATTCCAAATTTTCCTCCACATCCTTCTTTGCTCCTCTCCATATGATACCTCACCAAACTGTCTCTCTCCACTAGCTGCTAAGAACAATCTGTAGGCACTTCGAACACTAAACAAGCCATTCTTCTCAAGTTCCCATATCACAGTGTCAGGTTTATTATTAGCAGGTAGTGATATCTTGAAGACTTCATAGGCTTCTCTTGGGGGTAAAAACCTAGTAATCTTCTTCATATCCCACCTCTTAGTGTTCTCATCAATTAGCTTAGAAACTGTCCAATCTAGTTGTATTTGTGATGCAGAATCAGGGATTGGGGTAAGTTTGTGATGAGGCAACCAGTAATCAGTCCAAATATTGATGGCCTTACCATCACCTACTCTCCATCGACATCCTTCTAAAAGTAAGCTCTTTGCCTCCCATATTCCCCTCCATACATAGGAAGGTGCAGCACCTATCTTAGCATCTTCAAAGCTTGTTGTTGGGAAATACTTAGCTTTAAAAATATCATGAAGCAAAGAATTTTCCTCCTTTAGAATTCTCCATCCCTGCTTGGCAAGAAGAGCCATATTAAAAGTGTGCAAGTCTTTGAAACCCATCCCACCCTGGCCTTTAGATCTACATAGTTTCTTCCAACTGACCCATCTAATTTTGTTTTCTTCATTTCTTTGACCCCACTAGAATTTAGCAATTAAATTCTCTAACTCAGTGCACAAAGACATAGGAAGCTTAAAGCAGCTCATAGAGTAAGAGGAATAGAGAGTGCAACAGCTTTAATAATTATCTCTTTCCCTCCTTGTGATAAGAGTTTTTCTTTCCACATTTTTAGTTTCTGCCAAACCTTTACCTTTAGCTCAGAAAAAGCATGATGTTTTCTTCTACCAAACATAGATGGGAGCCCCAAATATCTGTCATACTGTTGGTGTCTTTGAATTCCCCAAAACTGCATAATCTCAGCTTGCACACTTGTGGGAATAGACTTGCTGAAAACCATAGAAGTCTTCTCCTTGTTCACTTTTTGGCCAGATGCATGTTCATATATCTCCAATAAATGAAGAATATTCATGTTTGTTTGTAGATTAGCCCTGCAAACATAAGGTGATTAACCTTTGGAACTCGGCATACTCGAATCCCTTCTATTGCACCAGCCACATTAGCTTTCTATAGTAATGAAATAAGGCCCTCAGTACATAGTAAGAATAGGTAAGGGGAGATGGGATCCCCTTGCCTAATTCCTCTACTAGGAAAAACTGGTCCCTTAGGCTCCCCATTCACCAAAATGGAAACTGAAACTGACTTAATACAGTGCATCATTAAACCAATCCACTTCATACCAAACCCCATTTTCAGCATCACATTATCTAGAAAATTCCATTCAATTCGATCATAGGCTTTACTCATGTCAAGTTTGAGTGACATAAAGCCATGCTTCCCTTGCCTCTTCCTGCTAATGAAATGGACCAGCTCATATGCAATAAGAACATTGTCAGAGATCAACCTGCCTGGCACAAAGGCACATTGAGACTTGGATATCAGATCAGGTAGAATGCTCTTAAGTCGATTTGCTAATACTTTAGACACTAGTTTCGAAACCACATTACAGAGGCTTATTGGTCTAAAATCAAAAACCAATTCAGCTTTTTTTTTTTTTTTTTTTTTTTTGTATTAAGGTAACAAAAGTATGATTTAGTTGAGTAGGAAAGGTACCACTGTTAAGAACATGTAAAACAACTTCTGTAACATCCCTACCCACAACAGACCAATACTTTTGATAAAACAAAGGGGCCATGCCATCTGGTCCAGGTGCTTTGTTGGGATGCATTTCCTTGAGGGCTACTTCTGCTTCTTCAGCAGCAAACTCCTTGTCAAGCACTTCTTTCATCTCAGTAGTAACCCTGCCTTCCAGACTGTCAAGAAACTGCATATTACCCCTTGCATCTGAAGCAGTAAAAATATCTTGAAAATAATCAAGGATCACTTTATCTTTGGCTTCATCCACCTGCCAATTCCCTGAGGAGTCACGTATCCTCATAATCAAATTTCTAGCCCTTCTTTGTGAAGCTTTATGGTGAAAAAAAAGAAGTATTCTTATCACCATCTGTTAACCATAAGACTCTTGACCTTTGCCTCCACATTATCTCACCCTTTTGTAACCACTTATGCACCTCTGCACGTGCCCTTTTGATCTCCTCTTGGTTATGCCCCCTTAGATCAGAATCTTGAAGTAATTGTAACTGCACTTTTGCCTTCTTCAGATTCCTTTGAACATTGCCACAACTTCTTCTATTCCAAGATTCTAACTGCTCCCCACATCTTTTAATTTGTCTCATCACACCCTCCATGCTTCTATCCCCATCACCTCCCAGCCAAACATTAGAGATAACAGTTTTATATCCTGCATCCTCCACCCACATAGCCTCAAAGCGAAATAATCTCTTACTTCTTTTCTGTATTATGTCATTCTGTGTGTGCAGGTTGATTGGGACATGGTTAGCGTAAGCAGCAACACCATGTCTAACAGAAGCCATGGGAAATATGGATCTCTATTTCAAGTTTGCCAAACAACGATCCAACCTCTCACTAATACAAAATGCAGGTTCCCTCTTATTACACCAGGTGAATGGTGTGCCATGAGAACCCAGATCTAGTAGTTCACAATCATCCAACACTTCTCCAAAATCTTGCATCTATTTTTTCTCCCCCTCCCCCCACACTTCTCATTTGGACTTAGTATCTTATTAAAATCTCCCATCAATAGCCATCCTTAATCCCTTGGTACTTTGAGAGATCTGAAGAGGTTCCAAGTTTCCTGTCTTTTACTAGCTTCAGGATGACCATACACCCCAGTAAGAAACCATAACTCTAAAGAAATTGTCATATCCTGCATAGAAACATGGATATGATATCGAGAGTAACTTTGTATAATCACATTTATCTCCTGCTTCCAGAATAAGGCAATCCCACCACTTCTTCCTTCACTACTAACAGCCAAACAGTTTTCAAAACCCAACCGATATTTAAAACTTGTCATCACCTTTTCATGAAGTCTAGTCTCTTGCAAGAACAAGACCTTGGGATCTTCCTCTCTAACTAAATCAGAGAGGGCTCGAACTCCCCGTGGGTTCCCAAGCCCACGAGAGTTCCAACTTAGGAGCCTCATTGGGACCGGTAGGGCTGTTCAACAGCCTCTGCCGATATCACCTTTGTTTGGTCTATATCCAACTGAATATCATCATCTACATCAATTTGCAACTTCCTTTCAGCTAGTTCCATTATCCTTTTACTTTTCTTCACTCCTACACGAGAAGAACTACCATATACTGAATCATCTAAGGATCGTTTAGTACCTAGGATCATTGGTTGCATAGAACCAGAGAGATTTGGTTTACGAGCACGTTTCTTCCAAGTACTACAAGAGTTCTGTAAAGCTTTCTGGGCCGAAGGCTCTACGTGGGTTTGGGCCTGTGGAGAGCCCATTTCACTTATCCTTTCCCTCCCAACATTCAAAAAAACATTAAAACCGTTATCGTCCACCCAATTCGGCATTAACTTGCCATTTTGCACCTGTGATTTCTCCTTTTCATTTAACTATGGAATCTCACCTGACTTGCCCGTATCCCTCCGTAAAAAAGGGACCGTATCTCCTACAATCCCGCTTCCAGTAACTGAATATTCAGGAGATGATCCGCTATTATTTTTTGAATTATTGGCAACCTTATCGCCTCCTTCCTACACCACCTGTTTCCCCATTTCGGACGGTACCTTCTTCCATGTCGAATTGCTACCAGATGAAGCAAAGTTCTTGAATCTTCGACCTCCTGCTTCTGCCCGCAACCAACTGCCAAACTGTTTGCTACCTATCGTCATATTAGATGGAAATGGGCATCCTGACTTATCATGAATCACACATCCACACTGCAAACAAAACCTGGGGAGCTTTTCGTACTGAATTGGAATCCAAGTCTTCACATCTTGTAACATCACAGTTCTACCCCTTGCCAATGGCTTCCTCAAATCTAATAAGATTTTCACCCGCAAGGAATAACCCCATCCCACATCATCATTATTGACTTCAACATCCTCCACCACACCCAAAGAGCTCCCTAACTTTGTTCCAAAATCTTTGGACATACCAACCAGTGGCAAGTTATGAAACTGGACCCACATGGCTGCCATATCAAAAGACATATTGCTTAGAAGAGTATACCCATAAAAAACATTCATCACAAACATATTACCATCTAAGAGCCATGGACTCCCATCCTTAACCCGATTTCGATCTGCATGGGTGGCAAAGGTAATAATAAACGTGTTCTGCCCCATCTCAGTGAAAATGGCTGGCTTACTCAGTCGCCAAACCTTGGCCATAGTGGATTCCACAGTCTGTTTACCAATCTGTCTCTCAGACCAGATCTTCTCGATTAAACTTTGATCTCCCTTCTTGAGGACTTCCGTTACTCCTTCGCCCTCAATAACAATAGCTTCCCCCTCTTCCTCATTCAACTGTAAATTCTCCCACATCTCTTGAAGTTTTTCCATGAGGACAAAACTCTTCGAAGACGCACTGAAAACACCACCTCTATTCTCGGGAGAGAAATAGAGAGGAGACTTTACAACTTTACTCATTCTTGAAGATTCGCATGTGCAGTTGCTAGTGAAAAAGAAAATAATAACAAAGTAGTAGTTCCCCCCCCCTCTCAAACAAGCATATAATATATATAATAAATAGTTATGAGATACGAAAAATTCTATACACCATATTATCAACTTACTTTCATCCTACTAAGTAAGATGTGACATATTTATCACAATTAAATGATCATTTATTACATTTTTTTATCATCTAATGGTGATGAATGTATCACATACTACTTAATATAATCAAAATAGGATGAGAATGTGGTGTATAACATTACTCTAGAAGATGTAAGATTCAATAAAGTGAGAGTTTTCAATAATTATCATAAACAAGCAAATACAACACAAGAAAAATAAAACAAAGAGGGACGTGAGCCAATGACTTAGATCCCACCCATTTCCTACAAAGGAGAGCCACGAGAAGCGGTTTTGACACATCCAGCCTGAGAAGAAGATAAAATTACGACTGAAAGCTGCAGTGGATTGTTATGTGTTGCATTTTGCTAGTCTAGATTGGTTGAGTGAGACTTTCACTACCTCTTTATCTTGATCTTTGGTTATGAGAAACGGGAACATAGAAAAATAGCAGCTGGAAGATGGGTTGAATCACCAGCAGACGATTGTCACTGGTTGTGGAAGAGCGTGTAGGCCACACGCTACTCTTGAAGAGAAGATAATCGGATTTTAGAGATTCAAGACAGCTGACTCCGATGGTGCTGCGCGTGGCGCTGATAGACTTTCCATGACTCGGCGGCGTGTGAGTCTCATGCTCCGTGTGAGTTGCATATGAGACGTACGTGCCGTTCTTTTAGTCGATTTTCTTCTACAGTCCAAAAGATCGACAGTTGGGGAATTTGGGTCGAAGCTCCATCCCCTTTGGACAAAGATGGGAGGATTATTCTGTTTTAGGCCGGAGAGAAATATCGCATGGAGAGAGAGTATGTGGTTAGAATAGAACAANGGCGGTAATGTTTTAGGTTTTCTTCATAAATTAAAACATATTATTTTAATTTGGGTGTTCCAAATAATTATAATATCTTCCATCAAGAAAGTTTTATGAGAAGATAAAGACGGGCGTAGATAAAAAATACATTTACTTAGAGATAAGAAGGAATATGAAATTAATGGTTCAAGAATATATTCATTTAAATTAATAAACAAGGAGAAAAAAATTATTTAACAAAATAACATAAAATGAAATAAAATTTAATAAGCAAAAAAACCTAAGACCTTTAATTTATTTTTTATTTATAAAGAATATATTTGTGATTGATTATTCAAAGTAATTAATATATTTTGTGTTGGCTATTTTTTTTAAAGTTTTTTACTTCAGTATTATAATATTTCAACAATGTTATATATATATATATATTTAGGTTAATGTTTCCTTTTAATATTTTAATTATTTTTAAGTTACGTATTTTAATTTAATTATATTTTGAATAAATTTTCTTTAATTAAAATTATATAAAACTAGTGGCAGTAAAAAATCAATAAAAAGCATATATATATAAATATATATGGCAAATGGTAATCTGGTTTATCATTTTTCTTTTTGAATAATATTATATACAATTTTAAAATGTGTAAGTCTTGTCTATTAAAAAAGCAAAAAAAGGATCCACCATATGAAAGTAGATTTTTCATGTGGGTCCAAAGTGTTCACTTTTTTAAAGGAGTTGTGTTGATGCAATTTCCAGCAATGCCTTCCACGTGCTTAGCAACCAACAACAAGAACAAAGTCTCGGGGAAACTAGTAGAGGATACCTCCGATGCTTAAATTAGAAAGATAATCCCTTTTAATGATAACAGAGATCTTGGAGAGAGAGAGAGAGAGAGAGAGAGGCATCCTAGAACGTACCTAGTGACCCATTTATAGAGATTGAGAAGCTCAATATGATATAATTCTTTCGAGAGCTCGATTATGGGGACCTGATTCGATAATATTCCTTCCGAAGCATGATTCTGCTATTAATAGTGCCATCTTGGCGTGAGTATCCTATTCAAATTTATCTCAGCAAATCTTGGTTTTAGAAAGATTAGATCAAGCAGGGAGGAATCAACATCGAGTATGATTCCAGGATTCAATCCATAAGATCATATAGCGCATTGCATTAAGTTTATCCTTTAGTCGCTTCATCTCATGTGGATTCCTTGTGACTATCTTTAGTCACTCGTTATCCTCCAAGTTAGGGGTGGGTAGTGGGGCCCCGTACCCCGCTACCCCGCCTAGGTCCGCCCCGCCCCGCATGGAGAAGACTTAGCAGGGGGGGGGGGCGGGATGACCCCAGCGGGGCCTCGCCCCGCCCCTTGCTCCACTCCATATATATAATTTTTTTTATATTTATATATAAAAATAAATATATTGTATATAGATATATACAATTTATTAAAGACTTAAAATTGTATTAAAGTCATTGGATTGCCTTGGCCTTCTTGGCCAACCTTTATATAGGAGGTCAAGGTAATACAATAGTCATCCTTAAGCAATGTGGGAGTACCAAAAAAATTTTTTTTAGACCCAATGTGTTGGCCTAGGTGGGGGGCAGGGAGGATGGGGTTTTTCAAACCCCACATCCCGCATGGTGCGAGGCGGGGTGCGGGGAAGGGTACCCCTCGCCCCGCACCATGCGGGTATCACCCCTACTCCTAGTTGTGCACTCGAGTTTATCATTATTCATATGAAGCTTTTTCCTTGCCCACAGTGTGTATTTGCCTAGCAGTCATCCTGTAAATTCCTGCCGAACGTGTACCAGTGATAATTTTCCTTCTTTAGAATTCACTCTTTTTAAATCTGATACGTTTCTCTATACACATGTCCTTTCTCTATATTATGTGCGATCTACGCCTTCACTCATTGGCTTGTCATGCAGGGCAAGAATAGATAGCATGCCTGGCAATGTCTCTTCATGCAACGTAGAATATGGGAATTGCTCGGCATGCTTTTCTCCTTTCGACAAGTGGCACCTTTTCTTACCTTTAACTTCTGCATTCTTAGCCATTCTGTCTCCCCATAACCGTCACTCCTCTTCTTCTTCTTTACTTCTTTTTATTGTTATGAGTTATCTCCATGTTTGGTTATTCCTCACATTTTTTGCCTTCAAGCTTTCACACTTCTTCACCTAGATGGCTCCCTGAAATGCTTCTCATTATACTTCTTATTCATATCGAACATAAGACGAGCCCCGTGTTCAAGAGTCCTCCAAACCTATTGCTTTTGAGCGGAGTCTGTGGGTAGCAATGACTTCCTAATCAAAGTTGAAATCTATGAGGGAATTGTTTGGCATCCTTGGCTCAATGAGGAGAGTCTTCTCGACTCTCTTGACTGTATAGTTATTCCCGATTGGCTCTACATCGACATGTTCTAGATGGGGTAAAGCCTTCCCTTTTGCCACCGCTTTCATGACATTTTAGACTATTTGGGCAATGCTCTAACTTAGCTTTTACCCAATGCTTGGAGAATCCTTTTGTCTTGCTATGTGGTGTGGATACGAGCTCTTGAAGCTGCTAGAATTGAGAATCCAGACTTGACCACCCGTGGATTCTTCCACGTTCATGGTGTGAGAAGGCATGATGGCAATTAATTCATCTTTCACTTGCACACTAGTTATCAAGTTATCTGTTGGAGAATAGCCTCTCATATTGACAGCATGGAATTGAAATTGAAAGAAGAAAAGTTAAAGGCAGAGAAGGAGCCGAAGAAGACTTAATTCTGTTATTCTATTATGCAGTTACTTTCTCTATGTACTATAAATATTACAAGACTTTCATGTATTAGATATCAAGTAAACTCATTTCGTTCAGAACAAATTACACAAGTTTTTCTATTCTTCCTCTGTTTTTCCTCTGCTTATCAATTCTCAACATGGTATCAGATTAAAAATCACGCTTTCTTCCGCATATATTTTTTTTTCTCTTTCTCTTCTACTTTTGCAATTTGCATTGCAAATTCTTCTCAAGAATTTTTCTTGAGAATCTTGCTTCTCATTTCTTGCATTTTCTTTGCAATTCTTGGTAACATGACAGAACAAAATTCTTCCAACTCTTCAACATCTCTTCGTACTCTTAACCCTTCAGATGATTCTTCTAGCCCATACTATCTTCATCCTAGTGATAATCCGGGATCTCTCTTGGTCTCAGAAGTCTTCGCAGGAGACAACTACATTGCTTGGAGTCGCTCGATCACCATTGCACTTACTGTCAAGAACAAGGTAGCTTTTATTGATCCATTACTGCTCCTCCTATTCATCAGCCTATTAATCATACTGCTTGGCTTCGTGCCAATAATTTGGTACTCTCCTGGCTCATGAATTCTATTTCTAAAGATATTAGAAATAGCTTGCTTTATGTTGCATCTGCTGTAGATCTCTGGAATGAATTAAAAACAAGGTATTTGAGAAGTGATGGACCAAGGGTTTTTCACCTCGAAAAATCCCTTAGTTGTATAAACCAAGGTTCATTTTCGATTACAGAATATTTCAGTGCTTTCAAGACTCTGTGGGATGAGTATGTCAATTATAGGCCATTTCCAACTTGTACATGTGGCAAGATGGCTTCTTGTACCTGTGAATTGTTCAATTTTCTGCTACTCAGACAGCAGTCAGATTACGTATTGAAGTTTCTTATAGGCTTGAATGACTCTTATGCCTCAGTAAGAAGTCAATTATTACTTGCTATTCCACTACCTAGCATGGATAAAGCGTTTTCTTTGCTGCTTCAAGAAGAAAGTCAGAGACAATTGACTAATTACACAAGCACTGACACACATGCTTTGTTTGCAAAGCATTCTACTCAGCCTAATCAGACTACTCAGTCCAAGTTTTCTAAAGACAAATTGAAGAAGTCCTCACTACATTGCACTCATTGTAGCTACAATGGTCACACAATTGACAAATGCTTTCAATTGCATGGTTATCCTCCTGGATGGACTGGACCTAAGGGCAAAAGAAATCTTCCATCTGCACATGCAGCCATTTCAACTGAAGAGGTCTACATTAACAATAGTAACGAGAACCAAAGGTTTAGTTTAACTACTAAAGAATTTAAAAAGCTCTTAGCACTTACCAATTCGAGTTCCTCTTCTCAAAACACGGGTACATCTACAGCAGCACTAAATCTAGCCACTTCCTCTCACTTTTCTGGTAACCCCTTTAATCAATGTAATTCTGTCTCTACCAAGTTAAATTCTGAATTTTCTTGGATCCTAGACACTGGTGCAACAGATCATATGATCTGTTCACCTCTATTATATTCTTCTACTCCTAAACCAGTTACAACTTCTATAAATCTTCCTAATGGACAAACTGTTCCAGCATTATATACTGGAACTGTAAGTCTTTCTAGCACATTACATCTACATAATGTCTTGTGTGTTCCTTGTTTTTCATTTAACCTTTTATCTGTTTCTAAACTAACCAAAGAATCTAATCTTTGTTTATCCTTTTTTGATTCTCATTGCCTTTTACAGGACCAATCAATGAAGAAGATGATTGGGATTGCCTTTGAGAAACAAGGACTTTATTACCTACCTCAAGCTTCCTTGAAAGCTAACTCCTGCCAGCAATATCAGTTTAATTCTACACCTATTTTTGCTTCAGCCATTACTCACAATTAGTCAAACCTTTGGCACTACAGATTAGGTCATGTCTCAAATTCTAGAATTCATTTTCTTAGACAAATAGATAATTCAATAACATTTGATTGTACAAGTGTCTGTGAAATCTGTCCAATAGCAAAGCAGAAAAAGCTTTCTTTCCCTGTATCACAAAGTATGTCAAATAAAGAGTTTGAATTGATTCATTGTGATATATGGGGCCCATTTGCTACTATCTCATATTCTGGTTTTAAATTTTTCCTAACTATAGTAGATGATTTTACACGATGCACTTGGGTGCATATGCTTAAAAACAAATCCGAGGTCTCAACTTTGCTCCCAAGTTTCTGTAAAATGGTTACAATTCAATTTAATACTTCTGTAAAAATCATAAGAACATACAATGGTTCAGAATTTATCCTTACAAAATTTTATAGTGAAAATGGAATTTTACATCAAAGAAGTTGTGTAGAAACTCCACAACAAAATGGAGTAGTTGAGAGGAAACATCAACACTTACTAAACACAGCTAGAGCTTTGATGTTTCAAGCAAACTTACCTTTAATTTTTTGGAGTGATTGTGTTTTGACTGCAGCCCATATTATAAATCGAATTCCAACTCCTCTTCTCCAAAACAAAACACCTTTTGAAATGTTATTTCATAAATCACCAAATTTTTCTCATTTAAAGGTTTTCGGATGCTTATGCTTTGCATCTACAATTACTAGTCACAGACAATGTCAAAGGTTATAAACTCATGGACTTAAACACAAACAGAATTATTATTTCCAGAAATGTTGTGTTTCATGAAACAAACTTTCCATTCCAAAATCTTCCAACTAATTCTGCCATACCTACCTTTCTGTTTCCCCCTTCAGAATTTCAACATAATTCCTCTCATACAAATAATTCTATTCATTCTATCCCTTCTAATCAAAATAACTCCTCATTGAATTCTAGTGAACCAGATCTCTCTCCTTATATTGACAGCATTGATCAAAATGACTTAGCAAATTCTATCCCCATTGGTTCACATATCAAAAAATCATCAAGAATTAAACAAACACCAAAATTTTTGCAGGATTACTATTGTGGTAATGTGTCGTTGTTTCCTCATGCAATCAACTCATCTGCCTCTACTGGTTGTTCCTCTAACACAGGTAATCTCTATCCTATATCATCTTTCATTTCTGTCAATCTACTTTCATCATCACACAAAGCTTTTTTAGCTTCAATATCTGCTATCACAGAACCCAAATCATATCAACAAGCTGCAAAATCACATGAATGGAAAGTTGCTATGAGAAATGAACTCAATGCTTTAGAGTTAAACAAAACCTGGGAACTTGTTACTCTTCCTAAAAATAAAAAGGCCATAGGTTGTAAATGGGTTTTTAAAGTGAAATACAAGGCTGATGGAACTATAGAAAGACTGGTAGCTAAAGGCTACACTCAACAAGAAGGATTAGACTTCTTTGATACCTTTTCTCCAGTGGCAAAACTCACTTCAATTCGATTGTTGTTAGTTGTTGCTGCTATTAAGGGCTGGTATATTCACCAATTAGATGTAAATAATGTATTTTTACATGGTGAATTACATGAAGAAGTTTACATGGCAATACCCCCGGGTTTGGATGCTAAACAGCCCAATACAGTTTGCAAGTTGTTAAAGAGTCTTTATGGTCTGAAGCAGGCTTCTCGACAATGGTTTGCAAAACTCTCTCAAGCTCTCCTTCATTATGGCTTTACTCAAGGCAATTCTGATTGCTCACTTTTCATTAAGAAAACTGCCACTTCTTTCATAGCTTTACTAGTATATGTAGATGATGTTCTACTAGCTAGTGATAGTCTAATTGAGATTCAGCAACTCAAGGTGTTTCTGCATGATAAGTTCACAATCAAGGACTTGGGGCAGCTAAAGTACTTCTTGGGATTGGAAGTAGCCAGATCAAAATCTGGAATCTCTCTCTGTCAGAGAAAGTATACTTTGGATATACTTCAAGATACAGGTCTTACAGGTTCTAAACCAGTTGCATTTCCTATGGAATCTAATCTTAAACTTAGTGTAGATGATCCCAATCTTTATGAAGATGTCTCGGGTTACAGAAGATTGATTGGCAGACTACTCTATTTGACAGTTACAAGGCCTGACCTAGCCTATTTTGTTCAAGTCCTTAGCTAGTTTCTTGCTAAACCAGCCGTGTCTCATTATCAAGCTGCCATGCGTGTGCTTAGATACTTAAAAGCAACACCAGGACAAGGGTTATTTTTTTCTTCATCTTCAGATTTACAGTTAAAGGCTTTTTCTGATAGTGATTGGGCAGGTTGCTTAGACACCAGGAGAAGTGTTACAGGGTATGCAATCTTTCTAGGAGACTTTTTAGTCTCATGGAAATCGAAGAAACAAGCTACAATTAGCAGATCATCTGCAGAAGCAGAATATAGGGCTCTTGCAACCACAACATGTGAGGTGCAATGGTTACTTTATGCTCTTCAAGATCTCGGTGTTAATCATTCTCAGCCAACAATGCTCTACACTGACAACAAATCAGCCTTGTCCATTGCAACCAATCTAGTACAGCATGAGAGGACTAAACATATTCAAATTGATTGTCATCTTGTTAGGGAAAAATTGCAGCAGAATGTTATAAAGCTTTTTTATATTCCCTCAAGGTTACAACTAGCAGATATCTTTACAAAACCTCTCGGATCACTGCCTTTCCATCATAATTTGTGCAAGATGAACCTTATAAATATACATGCTCATCTTGAGGGGGGGTGTTGGAGTATAGCCTCTCATATTGACAGCATGGAATTGAAATCGAAAGAAGAAAAGTTAAAGGCAGAGAAGGAGCCGAAGAAGACTTAATTCTGTTATTCTGTTATGCAGTTACTTTCTCTATGTACTATAAATATTACAAGACTTTCATGTATTAGATATCAAGTAAACTCATTTCGTTCAGATCAAATTACACAAGTTTTTCTATTCTTCCTCTGTTTTTCCTCTGCTTATCAATTCTCAACATTATCCACTAGGAGTCTTGGTATTCCCACCTCAAGAATTGGGACTGAAAATTCTTCATCATGTCCAAGAAAGGTTGGGATATCCCTTTGGTGCGGCCTCCCATCGCTAGTTATCGGTCAGAGATTTTTGGAGTTCGGTCCCAGACGGCCGATGTGTCGATGCGTGGGTTAAATAGAATCCTGATTTCAGTCATCTCCATGGTCGTCCTTACTCAAGAGAATGTCAATGGTTTCTTGTCATGCTAGATCAATCACATGTCATAGGTTGCCCAACCTCATGCCCTATTGGCCCTAGGCTAGCCCGTGATCATAAAGGGTTGGCCCTTTCATCTTCAATCCTGAAAGGGAAGAGGCCTTGCACTAAGAAGGCCAAACAATGACATGGTCCTTGTATGCGTGCCAACCTCGCTCGTCCTGAGAGAGGCATGCCATCCTTCCCTCATATGACACCCCCACCTCAAAAGATGGTCAATAGACCAGGCAAACCTCACCTCCATTGCATGTTGACCACCTAGCAAACGTGGTTAGCTGATGGCCTAAGAATTGGATTTTCTCCTGGACTCTAACTTTTTTGACATTGCCCTCCACACTTTCCCCGGTCCTCCTCTTAAGAGACTCCCATCAACCTCCCCTTCAACAACAGCTTCTAGTAACTTTATGAAGGTGATAGAAACAAGAGAGGTAAGATGTGGCTAAAACACTGTCGATAGTGCGATGAAGAGCAGGCTGGGACCCAAACTTGGGATGTTCTGCTGAGTGCAAGGAAAAGAAACCCTCCCAAGAGACATGATTTCAGCTGCCACAGCCCTTTCTGAAGGCTATCCAAGGATTCTGTTCCTACTGCCCGACATGATGCCTTGGACATTGGTAAGAATAGAGTCATTCTGGAAGGGTTGTCGCACAAAAATATGGTTCCCCCTAGATCCATGGGTCAAGTTTCCTTACAACATACTTTTGTTCTCGAGAGGCTCACCCTCCTTCGCTGAGGTCATTTGCAGGAGTTTACTCTTTAGGATATTCTTTGAGGGTCTTCATTTCTCCCAAGGGTCTTTGACCCAGAGCTTGGTGAAACTTCCACTCATCCTTGAGGGTGAATTTATTCTAAAGAGCTTTGATTGCCAAAATGTCCTTGTCGCCTAGGGCATGTCTTTCTCTACTAAATGTCCTCCAAGGATGCCTTTTCTTGAAGATGTTCCTCAAGGTCCCTCACCCTGCCCCCTGGTCTTTGACCTAGATCGTCTGTCGTCCCCTCCGCTCAACCTTGAGGTTGATGAAACTTGGCATATGTTCTATCTCTAATGTGGTTAAGTATACTTGCACCAAAGGTCTTTTTGGTATATATGTATATAATGATCGCTGAAATAAGATGTTTCTGGAAATATTTCAACTATTTTGATAACTATATGTCTTAGGCATTTTGTAAATGGCTCACGTTTACACACTAGAATAGGATCGTTGCTTACTGTGTTGTTAATAAATTGACCCCTTATCTCTAATATTTTTCAGATGACTCTAAGGTGCCAGTTGAAGATCAGGAATAGGAAGCATGGGTGGGACTAGTTGAGTGTAGAGAAATAAGTGCGTTAGAGGCACAAATGGGTTACCAATTTTGAATAAGTGCCAAAGGGTACAAGGGACCATTGGAATTTTTATTAAAGAATTAAATTTTTTACTATGTTAGTATCTTAAGATTATAGTGCATTATTTGAGACTTGTGAAGTTCTTTTTTTGTTTATGTTTACACTTGGACCTTAGTTTTGGAAGAAATGTCTCATTTTGAAATAAATGAGTTTTACGATCTACAGAGTGGGTTCCTTGTTATTTAGAGAACATTTTGGATTGTTGACTTGTGATTAGACAAGACAAGAACTAACTTCCTAACCCACTTGGTATGGGTGTTACATCTGACCCATTCTTCACTAAGATTACTCAGGAGCATAGTGAATTACTCGCCCCATTATGTGATTACATTACTCAATTGTGGGTTTTCATGTACGTTAGCTGTTTAGACTTGATTGTGCATTCTTCACAAGGTCTGTCCTCTCTAGCTTAATGGGTCGCCTAGCTCCAATGTAGATTTGAGGATAAAGTTCAGTCCACCTACATGGAAGGGGCATTTCATGTCATGTTTGAGGTGGTAAAGGAAATGAAATGGTGGAAGGAGGCCTATCTCTATTTCGGTAGCTAGTCTTAGGTGTAGAAGTATTGGGAAGTCCCACATGGCTTAGGAACAAACTCATCCTGGGCTTTATAAGGAATTATCTCACTCCTCCTATTAGGCCTTTTATGGGGAGAAATGAGTGTTTCTACATGGTATCAGAGCAGGCTAACCTATGACTAATGATGGGCTCCTGCGACCTACCCACGATGATGGTACCGGAAATACCGGCCCACACATGAGGGGGCGTATTGGGAAGTCCCACATGGCTTAGGAACAAACTCATCCTGGGCTTTATAAGGAATTACCTCACTCCTCCTATTAGGCCTTTTATGGGGATAAATGGGTGTTTCTACAAGAAGGTCAATGTCACCATGCTAAGGCCGAGATGTCTAAGATGCGGTGATCGTTGGCCTCAGTCTTCATTGATGAGGTCTCTAGGGGATTTGGAGCAAGCCTTGGGTTGAGAATGGGAGGCTACTCAAGCCATAATATCTTTGAATGATGAATTGGCTACCAAGCGCCAAGTTAACAACGAATTTTGGGCTAGATTGGAGGTGGCGTTGAAACCTACCCAGGTAGAGAAAGATAGCTGCGTGAGTTACTCCGAGATGTTTGCAGTAGGACAATAGTCACGAGTAAAGCTCTGTAATGATCTCGACATTGGGCAGGGTGAACTAAAAGAACTCATCAGCTGACAAAAGAGCATCTGGGTGGAGCTTCTCTTTGTCGATGGTGGTTATATGTGGTTGGGTGAGTCTAATGAGGCACTGCGGGGAAAGTTGACAATGGTCTCGCAGTGAGCTAGTCATGTGCTCGACTCCACCCTCCAAGAATCTAGGAACAACGTATCCCGCCTTTCTCCACAATTATCTACAGCCCTTCAAGGTCACAACCGAGGGTGTGGAATCGGGTACAATCTCTATCTCCAAATGTTGAGGAGGTTCCTGCTCACTAACTCTGGGGTGAACCAGAAAAATTTGGACCTACGCAGTGTCCTTATTGATGCGAAGGCCATGGCCATATTGGATTCTCTAGGGGCCTCGAACACATTCCTCATTGTGTAAAGGTTTGTGTCTATACTTCTATATTGATCACACAAGGGAGTAAAATTTCACAATGGAAGGAAAAAGTATGGTACAATATAATAAATATGAGTACAAGAGAACGTAGAATCATTAATACATCATCTTAAAGATCCATAAGTCAATTTAGCCCATCCAAAATTCCAAGCTAGTCAAACCATTACATCCCATACGTCGTTCACCCAATCTCTAGAATCTAAGACAAATACATAATTACAAGTCTGACTAAAAATGGGGAATTGGCCCTCACTCGGATTGGGTTGAGTTCCTACTCATACTTGTTTTAATCTCTTGCATTTGCAATAAAGTCTACGATTCCGAGGAATGAAACCATAGTGAGACTACTGTTGTGAGATTTCAAGAAATCTCAATAAGGACCATACTGATAATAATAAAATAAGAGATGAAATAAAATATGCAGAAGAAATTGATACACAAGAGACCCCCAGGCAAAGAGGCCTTGTTATCAAGGAAAGGAACTGGGCATCCAATAGTCACGTTGGGAAAAGTAGACTCCAGTCACATAAAGAACTCTCACATGTGTACTTTTAAATTTGAACAAGGTGAGGGAATTGAATTGTACTACTCATAACTCATAAGCTTTAAGAACTTGAAAAGCAAGCATTACAATACCTTCATAAGAATACCCAACAATCTTAACTAATAGAGTTTTAACATAGTAAACATTTTGAGCATATCGAGCTCAATCATAAATCCAAGAACCCAAGGTTCTCCATTTCTCCATATTCTTCCTAAGAACCCCAAGCCTCTTTTACTCTTCTATCGTTAAAGCATTCATTTTTATCTTATATGCCACGGCCTCCCATATACTACGGTGAACACACCCTAATTCTCTTCGTCGTTTCGTAGGTAATGACCACGCCTAGCTTCACATCCCCATCCTGACCATGACATTCTCTAGCCTCTACTAGAAAAAGGCAACCACTAAAGTACGAGAGCGTTACCGTCTCACTTGAGCCTATTGAAGCCCTGCATCGGTGCGGGCAATGTCACTCCATCATTACATGCTCCTAAAAGACCAAGAGAGCTCTAATGAGATAATGCCTCGTCTCAACTTGGGGTCATGAGACACACACACCCATTCACATGGACCCTTACCTAGTAAACAGTCTAGTTACTCCTTAAAGAAAGTTTCTCATAGAAAAAGCATTAAAATGCATAATCAGATCTTTGTATGAATGACACATGAGTAGGATTGCATGCATATATGAGAGATGGTGTGAGGGATTTCTAGGGAATGAGAACTCTTCTTAACATACACGTAAGGCTTGCATACTACACCATCATTCATCCATTTTGTAAATATCATTAGGGAAAAATACTTGTTCAAAGTATACCTCTCCTAAGTCTAGTTATTGAGTGTCGATAATCTGGCGATGACCTTCTAATGTCTAAGTGCATTCTTAGGGCTAAATCTCCAAAAAGTTAAGGTGCATGAGGTGGAGAAGGAGAAAGAAAGAGTGTTCATAGTTTGTGAAGTTGATGTCCGGTGAGGAGAATAAAAAGGGAGGGAAGTCTCTTGAGGGTTCTCTGTAGCTGGTCGCTAGATTGTTCCATTAGTTGATTAGTCCTCAACTGTCTAACTGTATGCCGAATTGGAATAGTGACAGACTTTTGAAATGATAAGCTCTACCAGAGTTTAATTAGAAACTTGATCAATGAGTGACAGAGTCTTTTGGCAAGGTTGGACTCCGAGTCCCAAACTGCCACAGGTGAATGTTGTCCACATGGCGATAAAGTCATTGCTTGTGGTCGGACGAATAGTGAATCTATGACTCTTTCGTTGTGATGTCGTTTAGATTGAAATAATAAACATCATGAGGGCTTGTTGTTGAGACATTATTTCTAAGCACTCTCATGTTGTCTCTACGCATTCCAATTCTCTGGGTGCTCGACTGACCTGGCATCGAGTTGTTTGCTGCTTGCCCTGAAATACTTGGCTCTACACATTGTTTATCCGTGGTATTCTTTTGAACGCATTGCATTGCACTCGCTTACTCTTTCCTCGTCTGCGTCTTTGTTCACACAAAATGCCATATTGCTTACGTTACATGCCCACCCATTGCTTATTCTTCCTTTTCTTTCCTATGCCCTTACTCACTGACGCTTAAATCTACTTCTTTTTCCTAAGCCTTTCCCCACACTAACTTTCCTTTACTCAAATATTTTCCCTCCCAAGGCCGTGCTTGGGTATGGCTTGTTATTCTGAGCTTTTTTTGGTCGTCTTCACCGTCTGATAGGGCTTTTCGTGTCCCCAAAATTGTGAATCTTTTATTAGGTCTCACATTGCTTCTTCATGGGGAGTTTCTTCCTTTGAAGGGCGCAGTTCTCACACTCGTGACCTTAATTGTTAGTTTTAATGTGTTATTTTTTGTAGTGTCCGAACATTGCCAATATTCCTTGAATTGACTTATCTGTATTGGGCTTAGTGATGGCTGATGTCATGATTATTTTTCTCACTTTGCCTTTACTTCATTACGGATTTACTAATACCCTGAAACCAATGCTTCTTTCGGACGTCCTTTATGATCTACGCTTTCAATAATTTGCCCCACTTGACTTGCTTGCTTCTTTGTTTATTGAAATACGAACTTAAATTCCATTGACCATCGTTGTTTAGGCAAGCGTTAGCCTTGATCACCAACCATTGGTGCGAGTGTTAACCCGGTCACTTGTGCATTGTTAATGCTCCATTGTTTGCCCGAGAAGTTGGCTAAAAGAGTGGAAGATTCTCTCGACGGAAGTTTCAGCAAAGGTAAACCTTGGTCACATGTGCGTTATTAACCTTCATGGCTCACCCTAGAGGCAAGCTAAGGGAGTTGGATATTCTTTCAACTACTGTTTAGATGAAGGCTAACCCTGGACACATGAGCGTGTACTAGCCTTCATCCCCAACTATTGGTATGAGTATTAACTTTAGTTGCATGCACGTTGTTAACACTCGGTTGCTTAAGGAGTGGGTGATTCACTTGTTTAGGGTTGCACGACCAATGATCGCATTGTACGGCGAGCAAGCTTTCAACACCAAAATGTTTGTCATTGTTGTTGTTCTGTGGAATCCAGCTGCTACCATGACACATAACATGATGGTGGTGACAGGCTGCATAATTTTCCCCTGAAAACTCCTTCAACAGTGTAGGGGCTGGCTTTTCTCTTGCTCAATGCCCATCTCCAAGAATATGTATCAAAATAGGACATCTATTGAACTCCCATTGTCAATCAAAATCCTGCGAGTGCTGTAGTTCATGACAAGTAGACTCACTACCAAAGCATCATCGTGTGGGTACAACACACTTTTGCCATCTACGTTTCCGAAGGATATGGGAGTAGTCTTCTTGGTTTTAGTCTACTTCGAGTGTTTGTCGATAGAAAAAACTACTTCGTATCTTGCTCTCCTTGCATAGGCCTTTCTTGCCGACGATGATGCCCTACCCCCAGCGAATCACCGTGTTATAATTATGATTTCTCAAAGCACTTGATGTGGTTGGGTAAGGCTACGGTAGGGGTAGACTCCCTTCCAATAGTCTTGCCCCTCCTTGGGCTCTCCCTGCTATGCCTGCTTACCAATCTTTCTATTCGCTCCCTACTGGCTCTCTTGGTGGCAACTTGTGTTTAGCAACAAGTCATTCCACTTCTCCATTCCCTAGCATAACCTCTATCCTGTGCTTGAGGTTGCGGCAATCTTCAGTCCTGTGGTCCCTCGTCCTATGATATGTGCAGTAATAATCAGACCCCCGCCCGTTGGAGATTTTTCATCATTCTTGCATGCCCACGCATCCTCGCCATCTTGGACATTCATACTCAACTGTTGTCGCCCTAGAAGCTTGATTGTGGGATTGGGAGCCTCTTTCCTTCCTTCAATTGTAGCAGTTACCTCTCACTTTTTCCTCCTTTTCTCACCATTTACCACTTTTGCCGACCTCCTTCACCTTCCTATTTGCATTGTAAACTTTTTCCCATCGCAGATCTGTCAATGCTTTAAGCATGTCTTTCGCATTGACAAATTTTTTCACTTTATTCATGAACTCTCATAGCCATTGGTGTTGTCCTCGCCAACTCCGCCATGAAGGGACGTTTGGGCCAAATCCCCCCAACAGTGCTGCAAAAGTTATTTTTTTTCGTCTTGGTCATCTGTTGTCAAACGCTCATTATTGAACTGGGTAAGATATGCCTTCAGGCTCTTGTCCTCTTGATGTTTCATGATGAGGAGGTACTCGACTTGTCGTCTTATCCTCCTGATCACAATGATTTGCATCAAGAATTGTCTACAAAGCCCTTCAAAATTCGTTATAGTGCCTATTTACAAATTCTCGAACCACCCCTTTGCCACTCCTTTAAGGGTTAATGGGAAAGCTAGGCGCATGATCTTTCTCAAGAATCTGTGTAGAGTCATATGGGCCTTAAAGGTCAACTAATGCTCAGTGGATCTTTGGACCCATCATAAATGCCTATTTGTAGCACCTTATCTCCTTGTTGTATGACAAAATCCACGCTATTGAGCAGGTTGTGGATCGAAGAAGATGCTCCTACTCCCTTTGCCATTTCATCTTATTTTTTCATGAGATGCTGCAAGGTGTCATGCATCTACTTCTTTTCATCTTGATCGCTCTAGGCTAGGGGTGCTACCCGCCCTATACGGGCAGTTAGCACCCTCCCTCCTCAACTCCCTGCATCTGCTTGGGTGGGGTGGATAACTTCCATCGTGGCCCTAGCTCCACTCTGAGCCACTATCCATTTGCCCCCGCCTAATGGACTTTAGTTTTCAACCCACCGCCCGTGTTTCGCCCTCCAGGATCAAGATATACAAAGATTTCTCAACCCTAAATCTTGAAATCCAACCCCAAAACCTTCATATCCAACCTCAAACTCTTCAAATCCATACCCAAACGCATCGATGCAACTAGAAATTAAAAAAGAAATGCCTGTGGTAAAGGTTCAAGAGCATATTACCCGATGCTCACAACCACATCTTGGTCATGGGTCTCACAAAGGCACAAGTGGCTAAACCATAGTTGTGGGTCATGGAAATCCACAGTCACAACTTGGCATTAGGTCTCTGTGCAGACCCACGACCAAACCATGGTCGTGAGTTTCCGCTAGGTTGTAGGCACGTCCACGACTTTGAAGACTGAAGATCCATAACACCACGCACGACCAAGCCACGGCCGGGGGTTGTAGTCTATAGGGACCTGTGCTCATGGTCATGAATCTCTGGTCCACAACTAGTTCAAGTGACCCATAACCACGTAAAAGTGATAAGAAAACTGGAAGAAGGTGAGGAGGAGGAGGAGGAGGAGAATAAGATAAGGAGACGAAGAAGAAATAGAGAAGGAGAGGAGGTGAGTGGCTGCTACTAGAGGAGATGAAGAAGGAGAGGAAAGTTAGCAAGGAAAGAAAAATAAGTGGGGGAGGATTGGGGAGAATTAAACCCTTGTAATGAAATGAAGTTGTTATGGAGATCCTTAAAATGATGTCATTTCATTAAAAAAAAACTTATTTTTTAACTATATATATAAGCTGGACCAGCCTGGCATCGGCCCCCCAACAATTTCCATGGGTTGGCTTCTGCCTATCCACCCACCCAAGGCGGGCTGAGTACGTGTACCTGTCCCCCGACCCTACTCTAATCTAGTCCTCTTCACTATGAGATTCTTCATCAGGCTACCTATCCTGTCCTCGATCTTTGCCTCGCTCATATCCAGCTTCCCTTTGCTTTAGGGCTTTGTTCTCTCTTTGCAAGGTTTCCATCTCCAAGGCCATTGTTTGCCATGTTTCTTGCATTTTCGTGAATCTCCTATCCGATTTGGCCTTGTTACCATTCATTGTAGTAATCCTAATCACGTATCGTGTTGGAGCATGTGGTAGTTGGCATCAGGATCTTACTTCACTAGCAAATCAATTACCTCGGTCCACAAATGGAGCCAAACTGGTGATGCAGTTTTCGGTGATCCCTTCCACGTGCTCAGCAATCGACATTTAGAACAAAGTCTCAGAGAATCCAATGGGGGATACCTCCGATACTTTAGTTAGAAAGATAATCCTTTCTAATGTTAACAAAGATCTGAGAGAGAGTTGTGCATAGAGCGTACCTGGTGACCCATTTATGGAGATTGAGAACCTAATTCGGTAACATTCTTTTTGGAGCATGGCTTTGTTGTTCATAGAACTATCCCTAAGGGAGTATCTTATCCAGAGCTAGACTTCTCTATGTGAAACTTGATTTTAGAAAGATTTGATCAACGGTAAATCCACATCGAGTATGATTTCAGGATTTTATACCTAACATCATACGATACGCTTCATGAAGATTTTCATTTAGTTGCCTCGTCTCACATGGATTCCTTGTGACTGCGCCTATGGTCCCCCGTTATCTTGTCTCCGTTAGCAATGAACTCAAGTTTTCTCATTTACCTCCTGCACCTCTTTTCTCATTCACATCATGTATTTAGGTCCAATAGGCTGAATTGGGCTTACAGATCTTAAGACCGAACAAATATTTTTTTAATAGAATAACCATTATCTATAGCAATTTTAAAATTGAAATTTTTGTTAATTATGGAAATTGAATGTCCAAAATACATTTAGTGCATTCACTTTGGCCTACTCTGCGTTTCAAGCCGTGCACTCCTCCGTTCCTTAATTATTTCCCAATTCCCAATCACCATTTATCTCTACACGCACAACAATGACCACACTATGAATCTTTATATGCATTGCAAAAATAATCTCCCATGCTTATGCGCAAATCTCTATGTGCACCATGGCAGCTACATGCTAGCACCGTGCGATAGGCTAGCCTCCTGTATTGATGCAATAATCGATGTCTCATAATTTTGAGAAACTTCATCTGTGCAAGTTTTTTTCCTGTTCATATTCTAAACTACAAGCACACTACAAGATTTCTTGACCTTTCCCAATGATTTTTATACGCTCACAAAATAAATCACCGCTAATGTTCACTAATTGCGGCAATAGTTAAATTGCTGTTAGGTTCAATGAACATGTGCCTTCATAAGCACTGCAATGAACATACCAAATCACTTTTTGTAATGAGTAGATGATCAATTGTGACGATATAAGCACTGCAAATAAAACATCCCATTTTAAGACAGACATTGCCCTCAGTAAAAAACATTTGTTGCAGCGGATTATCTTAACCGGGGGCCAAATATCACCAACATCTACAACAAGAAACAATCATTCGGTGCGAGTGTACCCCTTGTGTTTCCCACCTTCCTCTTCTCCATCTAACCCTACCTGCAGCGATTCCCCATACCAAAAATTGATCAAAGGCAACTCCAGCCAGCGGATTGGGCAAGAAGGTTACTAACTTAGCGTCACTAAACTCGAAAATTGATCCCGCCCACCACCATCGCATTCGACCCAATTCCAACCATGTAAGCTTTAGGGTTTGTTTTGATTAAATCCATTGGAAAAGGCATTTGAATCTTCTCTAAACATTTATTCTTGCAAGTAATTTTTTTAAGTTATTTAAATACCACTCGCAAAACATCCGAGAGCTTCCTAGCACTAGGAAAATGTCACGGGTGTTGGGGGCAAGGCTGTGAAGGAAGGAAGAGGAGTTAAAGATGGAAACTGAAGGAAGAATAATGGAATAACAGAAGGAAGGAAACATAAATAATAGAAGGAAGTTTAGGTAGTTAGCAATATGGGGAATTTTTGTAAATAGAGTTAGTGATATGGTGCGTTTTATGTTTCTGTAGTGGGTAGAAACCGTTTAATGAAATGGTGAATTTTGGCTTTTAAAAATTAGATTGCTAGTTCTGAATTTGGGAGGTTGGGAATTCCTGAAAAATTCCTTGTCAAGATTCATCATGGAATTTGGCATTTGATGATCATTCTGTGTGTGATTCTATCTTCATTCAGATCTTGGTTGTTTTAGTGAGTTTAGAGTTATGAGAGTGGAAAGGGAGTGCATTAGTGTTCTTGATTATTCAAGAACATTACAAGTGATATCAGTATTAGTCGATATTGAGGAACACTGATGGCAGAGGGTACGCGTGCAACCTTGAAAGGTCAGCAAGATGGGTCCCAAAGACAGCATAAAGCGGTCCAGAAACAATTGAAGCATCATCAACAAGCCATTAATGGGATGGCAGAAAGGTTAGATCAAGTCTCTAATATGTTACGTTCTTTGTGTGAAGCTGTGAATAGAAATTCTCATAGAGATAGAGAGGTGTCGAATGAGCCTAGAAATCATGAAGAAAGAGGTGTTGTTCAGAGAGGTTTCAGGTTGGATTGTCCACGTTTTAATGGTATTGATCCTACTAGTTGGGTCTTTAAGGCCAATCAGTACTTTGATTTTTGTCAAGTATCATTTCATCAGAAGTTAATGGTGGCATCACACCATATGGAGGGAGAGGCATTGGTGTGGTACCAAAATGTCTTGGATTTTGGATAGTTTAATTCATGGGAGTCCTTAGTTGTGGCAATGCAAGGTAGATTTGGGTCATCAGCATTTGATGACCCAATGAAGGCTTTAACCAAGTTAAAACAAACTACTTCGGTTAGTTTGTATACATTACAATTTGAGGCGTTGTTGAATAGGTTGAAAGGCTTGTCTGAGAGGTATAAGATGAGTTGTTTTATTAGTGGATTATAGATGAAATTCGAATACCTGTGAAAATGTTTAATCCACCAAATCTTGGTTCTGCTTTTGGCCTGGAAAAGTTGCAAGAAGAACATGTGTTGTCTTCAAGGAAGCCTTGGAGGCAAAATGACCATTATACTGATAAATGGCTTGCTGAAAATGTGGTGGATTTAGCTAATAAAAGGCAGAGAACTTTCCCTCTTGTGAGGAAAGTTTCTTCTTTTCAAATGGATGAAAAGAGGAAGAAAGGGTTATGTTTCCACTGTGATGAAAAGTGGAATCCCAATCACACCTGTAAAAATCCTAAGGTGTATATTTTGCAAGGTGATGATGGAGAATATGTGGAAGATAGTGCTTTATTGAGAGAAGAATCTATGACAGTAACTCAAGAGATAGAATTACAGGATTTTGAAGTTCTGGAGATATCTATACATGCTATCTCGGACTGTGTCAATAGCAATGCCATGAAATTGTTGGGAAGGATTTGGTCTTTTACTATGGAAATTCTGGTGGATTTTGGAAGTACCAATAATTTCTTGGACCCATTGGTGGTTGAGGCAGCTAAATTGAAGGTAGAGAAGGATGTGGGATTGCAAGTTCAAGTTACAAATGGAGCAAAGATTGTCAGTCAAGGAAGATGTGTGGAAGTTGTTAACATTCAGGGTTCCAAGTTCATAATTCCATTTCATGTCCTTAGCTTCGGTGGTTGTGACATTGTTTTTTTGGAGTCCAATGGTTTTAGACATTAGGTTCCATTAAATGGGACTTTACTAATATGTTTATAGAGTTTCAAGTCGGTAACAAGAAGTTGTTGTTACAAGGCCTTGTTTCTGGAAAAGTTGAAGTAGAAGCTGGAATGAATCTGTTAAAATCCTCTTTTGTGAGAAAATATGGGTGGTTTTTGCAATTAGTTGCAGTGCAGCAAGGGGAAGAGAAAAGGGAGATACAACCAGAAGTTGAGAAGATGTTACAGCAGTTTAAAATTGTTTTTGAAGAACAAGTGGGGTTACCTCCATCTCGAGCTTTTGACCATCAAATTGTTCTGAAGAATGAATCTACTCCAGTGTCAGGGAGGCCTTATAGGTATCCTCATTATTAGAAATAAGAGATTGAAAAGATTGTACAAGATTTGTTGAGTAATGGTGTGATTAGACCTAGCCAAAGCCATTTTCCTCACCTGTTCTCTTTGTTAAAAAAAGTTGATGAAACATGGAGAATGTGTATGGATTATAGAGCTCTAAACCAAGAAACCATCAAAGACAAATTCTCAATTCTTGTCATTGATGAACTTCTTGATGAGTTGTGTGGAGCAAAGTATTTTTTAAAGCCTGATTTAAGGTCAGGCTATTATCAAATTAGGGTGAAAGAGGAAGACATCCCTAAAACAGCATTTAGAACTCATGAAGGCCACAATGAGTTCTTGGTAATGCCATTTGGGCTTACCAATGCACCTGCCACTTTTCAAGAATTAATGAACCATGTTTTTAAACCATATCTCAGAAAATTTGTATTAGTTTTTTTTTATGATATTCTGGTTTATAGCAAAGATTTGGGAGAACACCTTGCACATTTATCAACAGTCTTATTTGTTTTACAATAGCATACTCTCTTTGCTAAAAAATCTAAGTTTCGTTTTGGGGTCACTGAGGTAGATTATCTTGGCCATATTATTTCTGTGGAAGGGGTTAAAGCTGATCCTACGAAAATTGCTGCTATGATAGAGTGGCCAGTCCCTAAAAATGTAAAAGCATTGAGAAGTTTCTTGGGCCTTACTGGCTATTATAGGAAGTTTATAAAAGGTTATGGTTCTATAACTGCTCCGTTAGCACTGCCGTTGAAGAAGAATTCCTTTATGTGGTCTAAGGAAGCTGAAGAAGCCTTTCACAGTTTGAAGAATGCAATAGCTCAACCACCAGTTTTGAAGCTGCCAGATTTTGCAAAAGAATTTATTATAGAGTGTGATGCATTTGGGGTGGGATTGAGAGCTGTTTTGATGCAAGAAGGGTATCCAATAGCCTTTTTTTTTTACTTTTTTATTTTTATCAAGGCTTTGAAAGGCAAAGCTTTACTGTTGTCTACTTATGAAAAAGAGTTCTTGGCCTTGGTGTGTGCAGTGGGCAAGTGGAGGCCTTACTTACTTGGTCAGACATTTAGAATTAAAACTTACCAACAAGTTTTGAAATTTTTATTAGAACAAAAGGTGGCTACTGTGGCTCAGTAGAAGTAGAACTCAAAGCTTATGGGTTATAAGTTTCGAGTGGAATACAAGAAGGGCAAGGAAAACAAAGTGGCTGATGCACTTTCGAGAAAAATGGAAGAGGAGCTAGCTGCATTGGCTTTTAATTTCATTTCCTACTCCTCTGTGGTTAGAGGATTTGAAACAAAGCTATAATCTTTCTGTTGAGCTTAATGACTTGGTTAATGATTTGCAGTAGTGTAATACCCTGCTCCTTCCTTCCTTCTGACGTAAGCAATTACGTCTGATGCGATAGACTGTCCACTCCTTTCTAGTGTCTAAGAGCCCCGTTATACGTGCCAGACCCCGATGGCGTGTTTTTAAAGATACTACGTGATTTCTAAAGCTAGCTTTGTGTTTAAAGTTATGTGTATTTTAAATGGATTATTCTCACCGTTATTTAACTAAATAATATTTTAAATAACTAAATTATAATATCTTTGAAAAGCTCCAAATATATTATAATTATGGGAATCATTTTATATAAATGATTCTAATTATTTAAAATATTATGTGATTTAAATAATGATGGAATCTTTATATTAATTTAATAGTTTTATTCCTTTAAATATTTTAAGTAAGACTTCATCATTTTATAAATGATGAAGGAATATTACTTTAAATAATATTCTATCTTTATTCCTCTCAGTGCTTTTAATTAAATAAACGTTTACGCGTTTTCAAATCAGTATTTAAGGGTCATCGTGGGATCATTTTATAGATCCCTAGAGGATGGGTTTTAGTATAAAACCCCAGCCCCTCTCTCTTCTCCCCCACTTTTCGCCAGCCCTCTCTCTCTCTCCTTCGGATTGCACTGCACGATACAGCCCCTTGCCTGAACGGCTCCACCTCCCAGCCCGGCGCCGCCGTGCACCGGTGAGCCTCACCGCCCCTCCGACCGGCTTCCTCTCCCTCCGGCGAGCTTCCCTGTACCGGCCTCCCTCGCCCATGCTCTCACCTTCTCTCCCTCGGCAGTGCACAGCCCGAATGGGCTTGCTGCTTCCAGTACTGCCGTGCGCCATCCTCCGGCGCCACCACTCCCACGTCAGCCTCCCCTGCCACCGATCGGCCCCCTCCAGTGAGCTCAACCCCTCCCATGTAGCCACCTTCTCCCTCATGCACGTACACAGCTCACCCACGCACGGGTTCACTGTGTAGCCCCCTAGCGCTGCCGTGCGCGACCACCTTGGCCACCGGACACCACCATGAGCTCCCCCAGGTCTCCCCCTTCCTCCTCCCTTGGACCTATGACCGGTAGCCCTATCCTCCACCTCCCGGTTTCCCTCTCTCTCATGCACGGGTTTACACCCTCCACCGCCGTACGCCGCCACCCACGGTGGGTGACCACCCTCTCTGGCACCCTCAGGCCATCAAGAAGCCAACCCGACCACCCATGGCCCCGATCTGCCACCCATGCATGCACACTCCCTCTCACTCTCCCACGGCTTCTCCCTCCCTCACAGTGCACGGCCAGCCCCTTTCCGCCACCATGACCACCGTGCCGCCACCAACGAGCCTCCACGGCTCCACCAGCAGTCTCCTTCAGTCTAGCCCAAGCCCAAACCACCATTTTATGTGGTGGGTAATCACTGCACGTGATGGACAGTCACTGCGTGTGACTGACCGCCACTGTACACGGCTAGATCTGTCATGGTACGCTCCTTGCCATCATTATCAAGGCCACCTTAGGCCCTTTCAAGACTACACCTAGCTATCCAAATGCCTAAATAGCCACTGTACGCAGTGTAGCCACCCCGTACATTCCTTTCGACGTTATCTCTGTGATGGTTAGTGAGCGACGCACTGGTTATCCCGTCGACGGTATAATTCTCTATCCCTCACTATTTATGTTAGATGCTAGCTAGTTGACTAGGTTGTGGACTGTGCTGCTAGTATTATAGGGTTCGCTATGTAGTATGGTGGTGAGGACTGTGATGTGAAGTGTTGCGCGTATTTGGGAAGTGAGCTGTGTAGTGTTGTGGACTGTGCTGTGAAATGTGGTTGTGGTATATGTGCGGTAATAATGACTTGGTGTAGTGCCGTGAATGGAGTACACGAGGAGTGTACTCCATGTGGTGAGACAATGCACCGTATGACGAGTATGCCATAGCGGTGATGTGGTGTAGTGTTGCAAATGGAGTACACGTGGAGTGTACTCCATGTGGTGAGATGATGCACCGTACGGCATGTGTGCCGTATTGGTGATGTGGCAGAGTGTTGTGAATGGAGTACATGTGGAATGTACTCCATTTGGTGAGCGATGCACTATATGGCGTGTGTGCCATAGTGGTGATATAGCATAGTGCCATGAAGGGAGTACACATGGAGTGTACTCCATGTGGTAGAGTGATGCACCATATGGCGTGTATACCGAAGTGGTGATGTGGCGTAGTCCTGTAAAGGGAGTACACGTGGAATGTACTCCATGTGGTAGAGCGACGCACCATATGGCGTGTGCGCCGTAGTGGTGATGTGGCTTAGTATGTGTGAAGGGAGTACATGAGGAGTGTACTCCATGAGGTGCAGCGACGCACCATCTGGCGTGTGTGCCATAGTGGTGATGTGGCGTAGTCCTGTAAAGGGAGTACACGTGGAATATACTCCATGTGGTAGAGCGATGCACCATATGGCGTGTGTGCCATAGTGGTGATGTGGCTAAGTACTGTGAAGGGAGTACATGAGGAGTGTACTCTATGAGGTGCAGCGATACACCGTATGGCGTGTCGCAAAGATAAGGGTGATTGCGTAGTTGACTGGAAGAACTCGATGTATGGTGTCGGGAACTGTGGAACAATATCCCGAAATGGTTGTGAAGTATGGCTGTAATCTAAGGCGACGGGTGTCTCCATGTGATTGGCTTATGGCCGGGAGTAAGTGTGAAGTGGCTAGAAGGTATCAGAGTAGTGCAGCGAAAACATGACTGGGCAATGTTACGTAGTGACATGGTCCATCAATAAGTCGTGCTTGTGATGGATAAGAAGTTAGCATAAGAGTGATGTAGTGGGAACGTGACCAGATGTCACGATGTGACGGGAGTACGTGAGGAACCGTACTCGTGATGAGTTGGAGGTTAACGTATAGGTGACGTAGTGGAATGTCAGAGGACGTGACAAGGTCACGGTGTAGCTTGGGAATGGTCTCGAGCTATATGGCGTGACGTAAGGTGTTGTGGTATGTGCTGTAGTAGTGATATGGCTGTAGTCTCAGGTGATGAGTGAGGTGACGTGACAGGGTCACAGTGTAGCTTGGGATTAGTCTCGAGCTATATGGCGTGACGTAAGGTGTGTTCATGAATGAAGTTCCATCGTGTCAAGTGTTGGGATGAACTGTCATGAGGTACGGCTAGCACGAAGAGTCGTGCTAGCCGGGTAAGAGAAGGTTGGTATTGGAATATGGCGCTTGTCCATACGACCCGATGACCAATGTATTAAATGATAGTCTTATGGGATAAAGGGGTAAGGTACGTGTGTTATCTGGTTAAACGTACGTGCCAGACGGATTCACCATATGTAATGGGTAATCTGTCATAAGCATGGCTATACGGTGCTTAAGCCTCGGAGTGGCTTAGAGTCTTGTAACGTATATGAATGGTCATGGGAATTAGAGTGAGCTAAGATACATGAGGGTAATGATGAGGGTACTGTCTAAGAATGGGATGCCTGACTTAGTCAGTCTAAGTCATGCGTTGGAACGTGGTTAATAAGCAGAACGGGACAAAGGTCCTGGTGTTTTAATCCTAAGGTGAATCATGAGTTCACCCTAGTGAGTAAGCACTCGAAGTAGAACGTCAAGGTTGAAGGAAGTAGAGACTGTAATGGGTCTCCAAGGGTTTTATCATAGTAAGGAATGTGAAAGGGCAAGGGATAGAATGAGAGTGTTCTAAGTAAAGCATAGCTCTATTTCTAGTTCAGTTGCTTATGCACTAGATAGAGAATAACGTTAAGGTTATGTATGCATGTATGTTGCCATCTGACACGCGCATAGATGGACTGCATGGTATGAAAGTAGCATGGAGTCTAGGTAAGTGTTACGTTCATGCTTTCTAGAGTCTTCTAAAGTATAAGAAAAAGAAAGAGAAACGCTTTTCCTATAAAAGATGCTTTACGAAAGGATACAAAAGATGTTTTTAAAGAAAGCATGCTAAGTATTGAAAGGTATACGTATGTACGGCCCCTCCTCGGCATCCCCTTTTTACGCACCCAAAAGTATTAATTGTACGCATGTAAATGGATAACTATACGTGGTATCTATTGTACATATTTTCTAAAGAAAAGAAAGGAAGCTTCGAGGCCTGTGCCCCGAGCTTCAAACCGATGCTTTGACAGACGCGAAGAAAGTATTTTAAAATGTCCATGAGAACTGATGCTTTAAATGATGCCATGAAAGATGATGTTTAAGCCCATACTTTTAAACGATGTTTTTTCCATGAAAACATGAAATAAAAAGAAAAGAAAAGAATGAAAGCTCATGCCCATGCAAAAGAATGAATGAAAGCCTCAGCTCTTTAGAGTTGACATGAATGAATGAATGAAAGAATGGCATGTGGCATAAATGAATGTATGAAACTACGTAACGGCCATATGAATGAATGAATGGGGTACCCGATGAATGAATGGGCAGATTGCAATGCTGGACAGTAGTATCTGGTAGTGCACCCAGTGCTGCACCCTAACGGAATGGGATTCCAACCCGTGGCCATGGGCGAATCCATCGACCCAAAAGGCCGCTAACCCCAGCACGCGGGGCGTAACAACGTGCACCGGCCTATGAAAGTGAAAGAAAAGTAATGTATGAATGCATGACATTCTTCAAGAAATGAAGCCAGTGACGAGGGAACGTTTTATGAAAAGAAAAGCATGTTTAAAGGAGAAAGCCCCCGTCCACTGATATTTGCAAATGAAAGCATGTATGCATGTACGTATAGTATGTATGGAATGATGAATGCATGACTAAAAACCTATGTTGCTATATTTTAACGGTATGAAGTAATGCTTATTGAGTATTCAACTCATTTTAGTTTTTATGTGTGCCCCTCCCCCCACAGGAAGCTAAATGAGCTGTACGCTTCAGGAGGGACACGGCTAAAGGGGAAGAGCACGATGGTCTAGGCATGGGTATTTTAAATGTATGAAAGACCTTTTTATATTAAGATTTATATTTTCCACTCTAAACCTCTTTTATTATAAAAGTACATTTAATTTTATAACGTAGAGTCTTGCACCCTGGGAAGGATAGTAAAAGGTTTTAAATCAAACGGTAATTCCCGTCGTCCTTTTCTAAAATATTTCGTAAAAAGACTCACCTCAAGGACGGGCATTACAAGTAGGGTAAACAAGTTTCCAATGGATTTTCCTTACAGCAAGTCCTGCTTCTTAGGAAGGGCAAGCTAGTAATAGTTCCTGGGTCACCATTTTAGAAGAGGGTGCTACAACACATTCATTATAGTCCAGAGGCTGGCCATGTAGGGTATTACAAGACCCTTTAGAAAGCAAAGTTAGACTTTTATTAGCCCGGTATCAGGCAAGACATTAACAAATTGGTGAAAGAATGTCAGATTTGTCAAGTTAACAAGATTGAGAATGTTTGTCCAGCTGGGTTTCTTCAACCCTTACCCATCCCTCAAAATCCTTCGCTTGATATTGTCATGGATTTCATTGAAGGACTTCCAAGTTCGAATGGAATGACAGTTATCCTAACTGTAGTAGATAGACTAACTAAAGTGGGTCATTTCTTTCAAATGGCACATCCTTACACAGCTAGTAAGGTAGCTGAGATTTTTCTTTCTGGGGTGTTTAAACTTCATGGCCTTCCCAAGACCATTATGTCTGACAGAGATGTAATATTCACTAGCTTATTTTGGAAGGAGCTATTCAAGATGCAAGGTGCTACACTAGCTTTTACTTCAGCTTACCATCCTCAATCTGATGGTCAAGCTAAAGCTTTAAACAAGTGTGTGGAGGGTTATTTGAGGGCATACATTGGTTCTAAACCAAAGAGTTGGTGCAGTTGGTTACCCATGGCTGAGTGGTGCTACAATACCACTATTCACTCTTCCATAGGTGTTTCACCCTTTCAAGCCTTGTATGGGGTTCCACCCTGAAAGTTGCTAACCTATGTGCCTGGTACCATTGCCAATGTAGCAGTGGATAAACACTTGAAGTCTCGAGAGGAGATGCAATGTCTTTTGAAGGATAATTTGAAGAAAGCACAGGACAAAATGAAGCTGTATGCCGATAGAAGAAGGACTGAAAGGAGTTTTGAAGTTGGGGATTGGGTTTTTCTTAAGCTACAACCTTATAGGCAGAAAACTGTGGCCATGAGACACAACATGAAATTATCCCCTTAGTACTTTGGACCTTTCCAGGTTCTTGAGAAGATTGGCATTGTTGCTTATAAATTGGATTTACCATTTTCATCAAAGGTCCATCCTGTTTTTCATGTCTCTTGCTTAAAGAAGAAATTGGGTGATCAAATCTCTCCTTTACCTACCTTGCTGCCAATTGACAGTGAAGGGGTTGTTCAGCTTGAACCTGAGAAGATTTTTGAGAGAAGGATGAAAAGGGTGGGTGATAGAGCTTGTACTGAGGGGCTGCTTTGGAGGACAACTCTTAGGAATTACTATGGAACCTCAGAAACTCATATCCAGACTTAGTAGGGACAGTTTTGTGAAATTGTCACTAGTGCCTTGGGGGCAAGGCTGTGAAGGAAGGAAGTGGAGTTGAAGATGAGAACTAAAGGAAGAATAACGGAATAAAAAAGGAAGGAAACATAAATAACCGAAGGAAGTTGAGGTAGTTAGCAATACGAGGAGTTTTTATGTTTCTGTAGTGGGTAGAAATCGTTTAATGAAACGGTGAGTTTTGGTTGTTAAGAATTAGATTGCGTTTTATGTTGTAAAGGTAGCTTTTCAGTCTTCTTCATTCTGCAACTATTAAAACAGATGAGACTCGCATGTAAACAATCTTGGATAAATACAGTTCTGAATTTGAGAGGTTGGGAATTCCTCAAAAATTCCTTGTAAAAATTCATCATGGAATTTGGCATTTGATGATCATTCTGTGTGTGATTCTATCTTCATTCAGTTCTTGCTTGTTTGAGTGAGTTTAGAGTTACGAGAATGGAAAGGGAGTGCAGTAGTGTTCTTGATTATTCAAGAACTTTACAGAAAATGTCAATTTTGGGCTCAATCAACAGTGGAGGAAGAACAATATAAAGATGAGTACAGGGATTTCTATTCCTTGTCAAAAATTGCCCAGCCAATATAATTACTATTAGGTTGGGATAAATACTAATTCATCAACCATATGCATACTTACAATCGTATAATTCCCTTTGCCTTTTATTTGGTGTTCCCCGATGTTGCTATTCTTCAAGTTCTAGGAAAATTTCTTTTTTTTGCCCAAAACTTTCATTGGCCATAGGAAATGGACATTAGAAACGTTTGTCAACCCAGATCTACGAGAAATTACATCTGTTAGTGACTTCTACCATAAACAAGCATGATCCACGTTCCAAGTATATTTTAGTAATCTATGTACTTGTATCGTTGCCCGTTACCGATTTCGTTTTGAGAACCTTGTAATTCACGGACCTCTTCATCATTTATTTCATTTCCTTTATAAGATTTCCTAGTAGAGACCATGAATTTTCTACAAGGATGTATCTGTTTAAAAATCAATAATGACTCACTCCCCATTATTACATCATAAATCCCATATGCAGACATAAAAATTGACCTATAAACATCACTAGATCCTTAATCTCCTCTGGACCCAATACTTCCTTTGCTTTTTTACTTGTAGCCATGTGCACACTTCCTTGTGCTTCTATGTATCTCACACCAACGCCTACTCTGTTTTGGTGACTACAAATGGAGCCATCAACATTCAGCTTCAAAACTCCCTTTTTGGCAAGATATTCCCAGAAACATTCACCCAATTGTAGAGTTCAGATAACTGGACCTTGTTTTCTCTGTGAACTTAAGAAATGCAAGAGCATGTTCTACTGCCTAATCCCTCCTGCTGTATTGTTTTTTTGATAGTTTAATCTGGTGCTCTATATTCATTTAGACTTCCCACCTCTGTCTGAGCCAATTCAATGAAAACTTTCTTCCCACCAGCATCATATACAAGTGATAAGTGTTTTCTCCAGTTCGTTGCAAAAACAAGGACTATTAAATGCATGCTTAGTGTCGAATACTGCTCCCCTGCAAAAATGCATTCTCATCTGTCATCACTCTTCTTTGATCAAAATATTTTTTATTGTACATAAATTATTGCGCAGGCTGTCTAAGAATATCTATTTAGCTTATGTGTGATTTGTAAATACCACAAGCCTTTCCAAACCATACACAAGGTAATTGTGCTTATCACGGCGGTTCTAGAACGTTGGAAATAGAAAATATTTCCGACAAATTCCAATAATCGTTGTAAATTCGCAAATGTGAATCTTATTTGGCGTCCAACGTGCATCGAGGTTATAATGTTTGGAAAAGATTATTTGCAGCGATTTTTGGCACTTTTTTCGATGATTTCGCGTGCTAGAAAAGTCCCTTTTTCTTTTAGTGACATTTTCTCAATGCATATTTTATTGATCACAAAAAGTCAAACTTTCATCTAGTAGAAAATCACTAGGGTAGGACACTTCGTAAGTCAATAGACGTGTGCTTGATTGAATGAAAGAGCAAAAAATGCTTATAATTACTCTTGATAATGGAAGTTAAAAAAAGAAAAGGAGACAATTGCATATCTGTAAAGGAAGGCTAAGAATGTAAATGATACATCTTGAAATATGTGTTCTTGCATATGAGATATATCTTGAACTTAAGAGAAATTGATAAATCTATCTTGAAATGGTGGTGGGAAATATGTGGAATACACTCCACAAAGGTGGTACAGTACTTTGCTTGATGGAGAAATCACTTGAAAGGTCGTTAATTCTTGTAGAGAAATTAATTCAATCCTTACCCTTGATCAGTTAATTGTATTTATTTAGTTGGTGATATGTATTCCATTTAATTAGGACCTTTAATCTTTACAGGGAAGAAGAATTAGGCCTTAAGACTAATAGGCTATTAAGTCCATGGAGGTTTAGAAATTGGCCATTTGGTTGAGTTAGATGTTTTAGCTCATGACTAGCCGAATTAGGCAGCACCTGTCGAAGGAATTACGAATGGTAGGCTGTGCATAAAAAGCCTTGAACCGATCCGTCCGTAAGACCCGTTATTGGCCCACCCGACAAAAGTCGGGTTCATTGGATTAAATGTAACAACGGGTTGGCAACGTGTTATATCGGTCGAAACCGAATAAAACGCAAGATTCGCTACTATTTTTTTTCTTTTTTACAAAAACAACATAAATCCTTCCTCCATCAATCACTTCCTTTATTCCATAAACGACATGCAACTTGGACTCATTTTTACCGCCATTAATGTTTTTGCTGCAGTGGTTTTTAATGCCTTTGTTCCTTTGTTCGATATCCCATAATGCATTTGGTGGAAGAGGCCACGTGTCTGTGAAGCTTTACTCTCTCTCTCCCCCCTCCTTCACAAGCTGTAGAAAGAGAAGATATTAATGCCCTATAAGCTCCGATCTGTTCACTTCCTCCATTCATTTTTGTGGAGCGGGCTTTAGGATTTTTACAGTGAAGCAAAGATAACTAAGTTTCTGATCTGATCTTAGAAACCAATTGGGGATGGTGAGGCTTCAGTACCGGCCTCATAGAGGAGGAGGAGGAGCACTGGCTGGGCTTTTGGTGCTGCTTTTTCTAGTGTTCTTGTCCAGTTTGTTCAGCCCTTTAGGCCATGCTTCGCCTTCCATGTTCTGGGTAATATTCGCATTATTTACTTGGAATCATCTTCCTTCCTACTTCACTAAATGGTAGTGGATGTTTCTCGGAGAGAAGGCTTTTTTTTTCTTTTTTTTTTAAAGATCATTCGGGTTATACTGGTTCGACCCGATGCTATTCTTTACGGATCGGTTCGGATCGGGTTGGCGCCATAAATAGAGATATTCGGGTCGGGTCGGGTATATATCCGATTGTTTGAGCTCGAGTTGCAGCCCTAATGAATGGGATGCCCATCTCTCTAGCACCTAAGCCCGGTCCAAGCCTGCTTACTATTAATTTTTTAAAGATTAAGATGTATGAGAAGCCTACTTGAGATTTAACAAGAAATTTTGAATAGGCTATGGGCCAAAATTTTATTCAGTTGGAATACAGAGTTTTGGTCAAAAATTAAGTTTAACAGGCCAATATTTTGGAAACCTCATTTTAGATTTATTGGATAATTCTATATTGGCCCGAGAGTTAAAAAAAATTATTTTAAAGCCCATCAGGGTTTAGCTAATGATTTTGGACTCAATAAATAGTTAAGGCTCATTTAGTAATTTATAAGACCAAGTGGGTCCTTTTAATTTACCAATGGCTAAGAACTTATTCCAAAAGCTCAAGCCTAGCTACTCAACATCTCATACACGTTCCCCCCACCCCTTTCCTTCACTAGGGTTTTAGCTACATATATATATATATATATAAAGAGAGAGAGAGAGAGATCCCTCCCATCCATGTAGAAACTCCCCATCAAATCTATGGATGCCGCTCTACATCTCTCCCATATCACCTATCGGCTTGCCTCACTACATGTCACAAAAGAATTTCCCAAGCCGCCAGCCAGGAATGTCAGCCCTTCCATGTGTGTCGCCAACCACCACCCTCAGTCTGCACGTCCCCTCCCCACGTCTCCAAGTCCAAGAAATGCCCAGAAGCAAGCTAGCCACTACCGCCCAGTACACTCAACCACAGTCACTACAACACAATTGCTTTTTAGTGACGGTTGTGAATTTGTGACAGTCCCCAAACCGTCACTAAAAAGGCTTTTATGTGACGGTTTCTGAAAACCATCACTAAAGGCGGATGAGATTTTTTTGACGTTCCAACGTATGGGAAAATTACGTTCGAACGTTACATATACATTCGAACATGTGGCTACTTACGTTCGAATGTGAAATGTTTTGGTGTGACGCCCCCCCAACTTCCATGCATGGAGACACACGGAAATCGAGGCGTCGGGATGATGACGACACGGTCACGCACCCCATCGACACGTGCCGAGTGTGTGTAATGCAACACGTGTACAATAAACAATATGCAGCGAAATGGTTAAGTCAAATAACTAAGTACCAGGTTTTAGTACAATACAGTAGTACTGAAAATCCACATGTCAACATAATACAATATTTGTTTACAAATCAACATCAAATAAAATACAATAAGCATAAGCGAACAATTAACTTCAAATACAAAATAGCTAATGTCCCTACTCCTCAGGCGGAGCCGCATCCTCGGGCTCAGCCTCCTCAAAACCTGCATCAAAATCTGCAGTCCCACAAAATGGTACCGTAGGTAAGTAAAACCCAAAATGCTCCAATAAATAAATATATTAAAACAATAAACACTATGCATGCACATGATGACCAAAGCGCAAAACCTGAGAAAAATACAATTTCTCAAAAATTATAACTTTTCCACGCACGCCAAAAATCACCATTCGACACAAAACTAACATCTAGGAATAAATCTATTAATTCCAATTTTAACCGTATGCACCATGGCCTCCCCTAGGGACCATCCGCATACTCTGGCTCCCTTCATCACCCCACGGATAACGACCGTGCGAGTGATGCACAATGAGTGATGCCCAGTTCTGCGCCCTCCGCTTACATAGCCAAGCATCCTCTGACCCCCGCCAGCACAAGGAGCCACGGAGTCGGATCGAGAGTGCTACCATCTCGTCCAAGTCCTGGGCAACAGCCCCAGGGGACGACACTCAGTATATTCCGCTCCCGAGTGCCCAGAGGAGCTCCACCAAGATAATACCCCATCTCGACTTGGGGGTGATACACGCACCCGAAAAGCCTTTTTCACATTAAAAATACACACCCACGCATGCGTGCACAATGCCATGAAATCGACCAATTACCAACAACCAACAATTATCAGTAATTTTCCAACAACCAACACAGTCAAACCAGATAACCAAATCACAGTTTATAAAACAGGTTAGTGCAGAAATATACTTAAGTCTTAAAAGTCTTTGGAGAAATACTTACAGCACTATAAAGTAATTTTAGGAGGATCGCGGAGGTGCAAAAGGCGGTTGGAAGGCAACGTAATAGTGTAAAAACACTATGGCCCAAATATACAGAAAACTCAAATTCAAACAGGGTCAAACAAAAGTTAGGGAACGGTAGGGTAGGGCCTATGGAGGGTGGTGAAGCTAGTGGAAATGACGGTTGGCCGTGGGTGGCGATCGAAATGGCGGTGGAAGGCCAAAAAGGGTGAAATCGGAGATGTAGACAATGGGGCTTCACCGGTGACGGATCAGAGCTGGGGTTGGGTCCATTAGGTAGCTGGGAGGTTGGGAAAAAAGTGGTGAAGAAATGGTGGCCGGAGGTGGTGTGATGGCAGCGCTAGAAAGCAAAGAAGGCCGCGACTTTGAACTGCTCGTGGAGGCTCACGGCGGCACTAGCCGACTTGAGATCGATAGGGCATGGTCGCCGGCGCCTGGGGAGTGGACTGGGCCTGGCAGTGACGACCACGGTGGCGCGCGGCGGTGGCTGGGTGGAGAGAGGCGTTTGGCGAAGGAGAGAGAAAGAGAGAGAGTCAAGCGGATCAGGAGAGAAACGGGAGAAATAAGGAAGAAAATAAAAGAAGAGAAAAAAAGAAAAGAGGAAAAGAAAAGATGTGGAAAAGAAGTGAGGTCCAATCCTCACAACCTTTAGGTCACAACTGATCCTCAAAATAACTATTTTTAAAACAGTAAATTAAATAAATCAATTTAAACTCAAAACTAGTTAAAGTAAAATATTAAACTCCAACAATAACATTCTTTAAAATAAAAAGAAATTTAATTGCAGAACACTAATTAAAATTATGAAAGCACATTAAAATAATTCCCGATTTAAAAATCGTAAAATAATCTCGCTAAAACACGTTAAATTAAATTAAAATGCTCAAAATCAATTATTTAATTAAAAAGCCAATCAATAAAAAGCACGTAAAAATCGGAGTGTCACACCTTAGTAAAAAGCACGTAAAAAGCCAACCTTAGTAATTAACGTTCGAACGTTAATTGTAAATTTAAATTAAATATAACTCTAAATTAAAATTTATGTGATTTTTATAATACATAATTTGTATACAAGTCTAAAAAATTGACTTGTATATATTTATATATATACAATTTGTAAAATATAATTATATATTTATATATATAAATATATTATGTTTATATATATAAATATAAATTTATATATACATATATAAATATATATTTATGTTTATGTTCAATTGAAGTGCAGTGATTTAGTATTAAAGTTGAAAAATATAACATTAAAGAAAATTGATAATTGAAATTAAAAAACCATAGATATATTAAATAATATTGTTCTTTACAAAAATTAAAAACAAAATACAAAATATGATAGAAGTACGTAAACAACACTCATATGATAGTGTTGTCTGCACATAACTTTCAATGTGCAGATATTTCCCCAGCCTCTACTGAGGAAGACCATCTCTCACATTCCTCTGCTCCTATATGAGCTCGTCGAACTCGTTGATCAGGGTCTCTCGCTCTACCATAACAGTATGAGTCCCGATCCGAGCAATGTCCTAAGTGGCTCCTTCCCTCCCTCGTTTCCTGGTATGCAAAGGATGAGCCATATCCTGAAAATAGAAAAGGAAAAAAAAATTATGAGTACTATTGATGCATCTTTTGTTATAATTTTAAACTGCTCTGCATGAACGTTCGAACATAGAGAAACATACGTTAGAACGTTAAGATAAAACGTTCGGACGTGTATATTTTACGTTCGCATGTAAAATACATTTCGTTCGAACTTAGAACGTATAATATATTTAATTATTTTACGTTCGAACGTAATACATACACGTTTGGACATTTGGCTATACGTTCGAACATATGTGTTTACGTGCGAACGTAAAGGATAAACGTCAAATTGTTGAAAGCATAAATAAATTTAAAAGCATTACGTTCGAACGTTAAATCCTATACGTTCGGACGTGGAAGGAAAAGTTGGAACGTGAGAAATAAAACGTTAGAACGTTGAAGTCTATCGTTGAACATTTCTTGATTGATTTTTCAAAATATATTAATAATATATTATTTTATTAATATATGTAATATATTATAATGTATACTATAACATATAGCATACTATATCTAATATTATATTATAATATATAGTATATTATATTGTGAAATACATTATAGCCAAATGTCGTTCACTATATATTATATTTTCATTTAAAGTATTATGCTATCATAGTGTTTATATATATAGTACATGTACTTATATAATATATATATTATATATATAGGTTGTTGTTGGTTTTATTAATTATAGCCAATGTCTATCACTATATATTATGTTTCCATTTAAAGTATTATGCTATACTAGTATATATATATAGTGTATGTACTTATATATATACTATATATATATATAAGTTGTTGTTAGTTTTATTAATTATAACCAAATGTCTATCACTATATATTATGTTTCCATTTAAAGTATTATACTATCATAGTGTATATATATAGTGTATGTACCTATATATATAAGTGTATGTACTAATATATATAGTGTATGCTCTAATATTTATATTTAAATATTTTAAAAAAAGCTACTATCATAATACTTAAAATCACTTCCTTAATCATTATGTTATGGACAAAATCAAAAATAAAAAAAATATTGTTGATAGTAGTATATATATAACATGAATATTAAGTATAAGTATATATTAGTATATTATATTATATATTTTGTTATATGATATATCGCATTTTTCCTTATAAATGTATTGAGTTATTATAAGTGGGACTTTAATACAGGCGAACCTCCAGTGATGTATATATCGTTGGGAAAGTCCATTCAAGGCGGTTTATAAGGTTTTTTCCAGTGAAATTAATCAAGGGATTAGAGTGACTCTCCTTGTAGTGATATTATATATACTGCTATTTAGTATATATAATATATTATGAAACTATAATATATAATAGTAATTATGAATACGCTATATAATATATATTATATATATACTAGATTATTTTTTATTTCCAACTATTAATAATCAAGTTATATTTATGTTCTAACGTGCATTATTTACGTTCGAACGTGGAAAAATGTGGGCGGAAAATTTCCCTCTCAATTGTATCGTTCGAACGTTAAATCCTATATGTTCAAACGTACGAAAATTGTTGGCGGAAAATTTTCAGCTCAATTGTATCGTTCGAACGTATGAAAATTGTTGGCGGAAAATTTCCCTCTCGATTATCGTCTTCTGTGCTGAGCATTCACGTTCGAACGTGATTGCTGAAAATTTGGAAGGCTGAAAGTAACGTTCGAACGTATAAATTAAACGTTTGAACGTGAATATTGAAAATTTGGGAGGCTAAAAGTAACGTTCGAACTTATAAATTAAACGTTTGAACGTTAATTCAAATGAAATGTTTTTTACATGAAAACAAGCACGGGAGGAAGCAGAGTCATTTCTGCTTCCCCCATGCACGAAATAGAGAGAGAGAGAGAGAGAGAGAGGGTGAATGGTGAGCGAGGGTTAGAGAGATAAAGAGTTCAAGTGAGAGAAGGTTAGAGTGAGAAAGAGTTTGAGTGAGAGAGGGTTAGAGAGAGAGAGAGTTGACTGAGAGATGGTTAGAGAGAGAGAGTTCGAGTGAGAGAGGGTTAGAGTGAGAGAGAATATTGTTATTGTTTGAAAGGGTTAGAGTGAGAGATCGCATCTAAATTGTATAAGAGAGTGATTATTGAGGGCTAAGATTTTGAAACTATTTTAGTAAGGAAAAATCAATTTTTCCATTATATGCAATTTTATGATATTTCTCTTGTGTTTTATATATATATATATATGTCTCTAACAAGTTAGTATTGTTTTTTTTAAGGAGGTGGTTATTTTGGCAAATTGAAAGCTTATTATTTGTAAGAGGATATTAAAAAGTGCTAGGTATATTTCTAAACTTTAGTTATATGTTTATGGCTTGAGTTTGAGGAATATTGTGAAAATGAATAATATGGATTAGAAATATCTTGATTATTGTCTCTGAATTTTGTGAATATTTTGTGAGTTTATGGTGTTTATTGAGGAATTAATATGTTTAGAAACATTGTTGTAAGAATATTGTTATGTTTAGATAAATGTTGTGGAAATATTGTGATAATGTTGTGATATGGATTTGAAATATTGTGATTATTGTTTATTTAGTATATTTATATTTTGTGAGTTTATGATGTTTATTGATGAGCATTAATATGTTTAGAAACATTGTTGTGAAAATATTGTAAAAATGTTGTGATATGGATTATAAATGTTGTGATTATTGTTTATGAATTTTGTTAATATTTTGTGAGTTTATGATGTTTATTGATGAATTAATATGTTTAGAAACATTGTTGTGAGAATATTGTTATATTTAGATAATTTTATTGTAAAAATATTATGATAATGTTATGATATAGATTTGAAATATTGTGATTATTGTTTATTAAGTATATTTATATTTTGTGAGTTTATGATGTTTATTGATGAGCATTAATATGTTTAGAAATATTGTTGTGGGAATATTGTTATGTTTAGACAACTTTGTTGCGGGAATATTGTGAAAATGTTGTGCTATGGATTGTGAAATATTGTGATTATTTTTTATTAAGTATATTTATATTTTGTGAGTTTATGATGTTTATTGATGAGCATTAATATGTTTAGAAATATTGTTGTGGAAATATTGTTATGTTTAGATAACTTTTTTGTGGGAAATTTGTGAAAATATTGTGATATGGATTGTGAAATATTGTGATTATTGTTTATTAAGTATATTTATATTTTGTGAGTTTATGGTGTTTATTGATGAGTATTAATATGTTTAGAAGTATTGTTGTGGGAATATTGTAAAAATCTTGTGATATGAATTATAAATGTCGTGATTATTATTTATGAATTTTGTTAATATTTTGTGAGTTTATGGTGCTTATTGATGAATTAATATGTTTAGAAACATTGTTGTGAGAATATTGTTATGTTTAGATAATTTTGTTGTGAAAATATTGTGATATGGATTTGAAATATTGTGATTATTATTTATGAAGTATATTTATATTTTGTGAGTTTATGATATTTATTGATGAGCAATAATATGTTTAGACACATTGTTGTGGAAATATTGTTATGTTTAAATAACTTTGTGTGGGAATATTGTGAAAATGTTGTGATATGGATTGTGAAATATTGTGATTATTTTTTATTAAGTATATTTATATGTTGTGAGTTTATGGTGTTTATTGATGAGTATTAATATGTTTAGAAACATTGTTGTTGGAATATTGTCAAAATATTGTGATATGTATTGTGAAATATTGTGATTATTGTTTATTAAGTGTATTTATATTTTGTGAGTTTATGGTATTTGTTGATGAGTATTAATATGTTTAGAAATATTATTGTGGGAATATAGTAAAAATGTTGTGGTATGGATTATAAATGTTGTAATTATTGTTTATGAATTTTGTGAGTTTATGGTGTTTATTGATGAATTAATATGTTTAAAAACATATTAATATGATGAATTAATAGAGTTCAAGTTCCTCTTAGCGCGACAGTCTCATTTAGAGACGCGTTTGCAGGCCCAACAGAGAGACCTGGAGGAAATAATTCGCAGTGAAGTCCAAGAGCAAGTACAACGGGGATGGTGCAAATGGAGTGTGTTATGTCATTGCAACAACCACGGGGTGGGCGAGGAAAAAGAAATGTATTATCTCAATTTTATTCATGTATATGACTTTTAGTATTTATTTTTAAAAGTTTATAACACATTATTAGTTGTAAAATATTTATGGTGTGTAATATTAAACAATTGGTATGTTTTTTTAATTTTATGAAATTAGTATTTCTGATCTGTATATTCGAATGTAAACAAAAAATGTTCGAACATTATTTCACATTCGAACAAACGTTCGAACATAATTACACAAAATTACTATGTAATGTTAGAACGTACTTGTAAACGTTCGAACGTACTCACCCCCAAACGAACAAAGCGTTTGAACAAACGTTTATTTAACATTTGAACAAACGTTCGAACGTTATACTCGTTACATTTGAACATTGTTCCATTAACGTTCGAATGAAAATTTGAACGTTTAATGCAGTTAACGTTCGGACGTAAATTTGATACGTTCGAACAATAATCAAGGAATGTCAACTCCCGTCATTTGAATGTCAACTGCTCGGGTTGGCGTTCGAACGTAACTATTTACGTTCGAAAGTTACTTTCTGTGACAATTTTGAACCATCACAAAAAACAAAACGTTTAAACTTTCTTCCGAATGAAACATCTCCAACCGTCACTAAAAATACTTTTAGTGACGGTTCAATAGTAAAGTGTCACCAAATGTTTTCTGTGACGCACATTAGGTGACGGTTGTGGTGACGGTTTCAAACTGTCACCAAATGTCTTAAGTGACGTTTTGGTTATTTTTTGTGACGGTTTCTTCTATCACAAAAGACTATTTGTGTTGTAGTGAGTGAAGCCGACTCTCACCCTTAACCTAGGACTGCCACCTCCTACAATTGTTGCCCAAACACAGCGTCCTCCCATCTGCCCTTGTCGCACGGAACAGCAGCAAGTCGTTGCATCGTGAGAAGACCCAACTACTATAGTCCATCCTCCACGGTATAACCTCCACACTGCGAGCCCTTCCTCCAGATAAAATCGACGTCACAGGTTGACCACAAGCGACCTAGTTACACTAGCCAGTCACTGCCCTACACCACCACTTCCCACCTTTTGTAAACCACCACAAAAGCCTTTGTTTCACCACATGAAAATAGAGCAAAAACCCCCATGCCGTTGTTTCTACGTAAGCTGCCCAATTATGGCCACAAGGGTGTACCATTCAACCATTACCACCCACTGCCCGACTGGTCACTTGTTGTGCCATTGGCTCTTTGTGGGTTTTCACCTCTATTTACCATTGACCACCATAGGGAAGGGCCCTGTCATCCAGAGACTATCGGTCATCGCCCCTCTTGTTTTCTCTCTCTCCCTCTCAATGCTTTATTGCTGTGCTCCACCGTCAACCTCATCCCAGCCATCATTTTGCCGCTCGCTCTCGCTCTTGCTCTCTCTCTCTCTCTCTCGATGTAATTTTTCTTCCTCCTAACGTCAAGCCTCTTTCTCTTTCGATTTCTCCATGGCGAAACCAACAATTTTTTTTGGAGTGGAACAAATTTTCTAGTGTGTCATATAGAGATTAAAAATCATAAAAACTTAACTATATATAAAATTAGATCTCGATAATTTGCAATATAGAAGTAGAAATAAAATTCTATAAATACAACGTCTTAATATATGTTTCAGATTTTTGACTATAATGTTTTATGAAATAATATTCATCCATTGTTTTTTTTGTAATGAAATATTTAGAATTTATTTACTTCATAGAAACTATCAAGTGATTTTTTAGAATGTCATATTTCATTATAGTATGTAAATTAGTTTATTAAGTTTCATGTAAACTCTAGAGATTTCTGTGTCACATTAGGCATATAATACTACAATAGAAACCTTAATTAAGTTTTTTCTTGTCCAATGAAGTCTAGATGACAATAACTCCTAACTATTTTCCATATAGATTACTAATCTTAAATGATTTTTCTTATATTTTCAATCTGGATTTCATATTAAGAAGTAATATTGTATAACAAAAACTTTGAGATCTATATTAATAAGTTTATTATTTCCTGTAAACTTAGTTTTGATTTAATTTTTGTGAGACCACACCCTTGAAAATAAATAATATATAGATATTATACAAACTTTTGGGACTATAGGAAAAATATTGGAGAGATATTTCTAAGTTTATTGGAAGTTCATAAAATTTTGCAGAGCATATGGAAATTATAAATTTTTTTGGGAGGCCATTTTCTATATTGATAAAATTATGATTAAAAACTTTGGCATATTTACATAGGTCCACCATTGCGGTTTTTTTTTTCCCTTCTTTCTCCAAAAACGGGTATATGTCTTTTTAAAATAGCTTTCAGGCTTTAAGCCCTGATGGACATGATCTCCCTAATATTTACGAAGATTGCCATCAAGCCCTTTTGTGATGTGATTTTCCGTAAAGCACTGAAGAATTCTTTGAAATGATTTTATGTTATTTCCCTTAGTAGGTAAGTCTTGACAGAATACTTATTTGACTTGAACTAGGCTTGATTTTTAAAATTGGACATGTATTTGAAGTTGGGCTTGATGTTAAATAGACTTGAGATTTAAGTTGGAGTTATGTTAAGTGAATATTAAGTGGAGATGTATTTTATATGGGCTTAGTTTTAATTGACTAAATATGTTAGCCATACACTTTATTTTACATAAATAATTTAGAGTATAATGTATTAGTCTGAGAAGTTAAGTGGATATCGACGAATTTAGGAGGTGACGATATTTTAAGGTTACGAGAATTTTAGATTCTTAAGAAAATAAGTTATTTTAGTATTTCAGGCTTAAATATCTGAATACGTGTTTACGTTGAGATTTAAGTATGTTGCGTATCTATTTTATAGGTGACGATTCATATTCGTTTCACACCAAAGTTTTAAATTTCATTTTGTACCGGCCGGTACAGCCAAAATATGCCGTACCGGCCGGGTAGCCGGTACCGAAATATCTCGTTTCAATGCCTCGACCGAAACGGTATTCAAAACGTTGTTTGACACTATTGTGAAAAAATTCAAAGAAGATAAAAAATTTAGGTTAACGGGGTTCCTATGCTAGATTTTGCATAAAACGATTGGAATGAGGTTAATTTTATGAAAAATATGCATGTTTTGTTATGAAAAGAAAACTTGAAAACAACCTCGGTGATTTATTTGCATCACTCATGAAATATGTATAACAAGAGAGAAATATTTTTTTTTATTATGACTGGTGTAGACATAAGCTATTTTTGGCATTGTTTCTAAACTGTGCAAAAAGATATGAAAATTTGTGCATAATTATATGAAGATGATCTGAATCTATTGCGTTTGGAATATGTTTTGTACTCTATTATGATATGATGTGATCTCTGAAAACCTTTGAAATGACATTCTGTTTCTATTATGTTTTGACCTTATCATGGGTGTAAATTGTGGCCTTTGTTCACTGTGGTACCAACTTTTCTATTTCTGGTACACCCACTTTAGAAGCAAAGTGGTTTTTTGCATTGTCTTTCCTGGGTGCACACTCAAGGCTTTTAATAATAAGGAGAAGATTCTATTTCTGCTTGGTTGGCCTTCGGGATTTGCACAACCCTACTACAGGGGTTGAACATAGAATTATGTTATGATATGATGCTCTTTTATGCTATGCTAAAAGATTTTTGAATATGAATGTTTTGATTTGTTACTCTGATATTTTGATAACATGTTTTGGTTCTATATTATGAAAATAAAAATGTTTTGTTCTACATTCTGAATTTTGTAAATGCTCATGTTGACATACTAGTATATGTTCTCTGCTTACTGAGTTGTTGATAACTCACCCCACAATATTTTCAAATGTTTTGAATCTTTTAACTGAGGATGAAGAATAGGAAGTATGGGTAAAGCTATGTGAGCATAGTGGATTTAGTACAAAGAGGGTACTTGGATTTCTGGAGATTGTATTCAGTAGATTTTTCTTACTCTATTGACTTGGTTTATTGGGATGTTTTGAGACTTTTTGGATAGTGAGTTAGAATGAGATGATTTGAAATGAAACTTGAAAGTTGAATAAAATATTGTTAGAATATTATTTTTGTTTTGGTATTTGAAAATTTTGAATTGTTTATTATATTTTCTTTAGAAATTTTAAAAATTTGTAATGATTAGATGAGATGAGATGATTTTGGTATCCAAACCACCTTTTGTGGTGTCATATATTTATTATATTGGGATATTTGATTTGAAAAACATTAAGTTTTATGTTTTGTAGAGAATTTGGAATATATATATATGATGTTGTTGGGAGATGATTTTAGGTGACATGAACTAACTTCCTGCACTTCTGGGATTGGGGTATTATAAGGTAGTGCAAATTAGACTAGAAGTTGACTTTAACGGATTGATATCTCACATGGGTTGGATAGTTCCCTCTCTAATTCTTTTTTCACAAATAGTAGTGAGTAGGATGTCTTCCTGGGGATTAAAATGACTTGCATGCCAATGATCATCAATAGAATTGATTGATAAGACTAGTATAAGGTATTAATCTGTTTTCTTGAAAGACTTTTAAGACAGTTGTGATATCTCGTATGATAAGAATAAGGGTATGTGGTGTATGAGATCTAACATTACATAGGAAGTAGAAGTTCTTGCTCTTTGTAAGGTTCCAATGAGGCTCCATTGTATCATTGACTAGTCTTTTTGGAGTATAGATCATGTGATTTAGGGCCTCTATTGGGGCGTTACAAATGATATCAGAGCTATCTCAACCAGAAATGTGGGACTTGAGCCATGCCACCTACAACGGATAGGCCCGACAAGGACGTTGGTAATTTAAAGGGGATAGATTGTAATACCCCATATGTAAGGGTAAGGGTAGGTGGTGTATGAGATTCTACATTGTTTGAAAATGAGAAGTTCTTGCTCTTTACAAGATTCTAATAGGGCTCTAATTATATCATTGACTGGTCCTTTTAGAGTATACGTCATACGGTTTGAGCCTTCCATTAGGGCGTTACAATAGTAGTCATGAGAAATATTATAGATTGTTTTGGATTTGATAACTTTGGTATTTTCTCTAAGACATTGTAACAACCAGGCCCAAGATATGGCCTAGGCCTAGAGAAGCCCACCCGCCTATAAAATAGCGTCTTTTTAGGGGTGGGCAGCGGAGCCCCTCACCCTGCACCCATCCACCTCACCCCGCATCTAGGGCCCCTAGTGGGGGCGGATGGTGGTGAGGGCCCAACCCCGCCTCGCATTTGCCTTACCCTGCCCCCGCTTACATTTATTTATATATATAAGCATAAATATGTATTTATATTTTACAAATTGTGTATATATAAATGTATATTACAATTTGTTAGACTTGTTCACAAAATATACACTGGCAAATTTAAAAACTACATAGTTTAAAAACTAATACACTACAATTTATTTATTTATTTTATTTTTTATAATAGCAGATCACTTTCCATTCATTCAAAGAAGACATACAAAGTCGCCTTAAAGAATAAGCCAATTACAAAAGTTAGTAGTATCCTGGTACACTTCCGTGACTGACCTAGTCTAGTCCAGACGGCAAATCTCTAAAGACCTAAGTTTAAGACATAGCCCATCTCTGTCTACGACAAACGCCACAGTAACCAAACTCCATACCCAACTAATCGGAGTATGGAGACCAAACCCCTCATCACCGCCTAAACGGCGGGGGGGGGGGGGG
>QEOT01002053.1:126400-177030 GCA_003123785.1 Pterocarya stenoptera
CCTTCGGACTAAGGTCCGAAGGCATTACATTTTTGGGTTTTTGTTTTCTTGAAAAAAGACAGAGCATACAACAAAATACATAGTGAAAACACTGTAAAAAGGAAAAAATAGTACATAAAAAGGCTGCTGGATGGAGAATCAACAGTCAAGCTTGGGAGATCTAGAGGCCCCAGTGCGGGAACAGCTGCGCGTAGCAGCGGCAGAGTGTTCCTTGGTGGCGCGTGAGAGCCACACGTAGACGACCTCCGAAAACTCTGACCCGCGCGTGTGGGCTACGCGCCACTCCGGTTGAGACCGCATTCAATGGTTTTGTTGATTGGTGGCTGGGCAACCTCTAGGTGGGGCGCATGGTGGCTGTTTGGTGCCGGCGAGTCCCGAACGGCGAATCTCTCTTTATTTGGCCTGAAAAAGAAAATGCAAGAAAAAATACTAGACAAAAGGAAACCAGAGAGAGGGAGGGAGGGAGGAAGGGGGAAAGAGCCTAAGCTCCCACCTCTCTAGACAAAGATTTGAAAGTTGGGGGAGTTTTAGAGAGAAGGGAGAGGTTTTAGAGAGAGAGAGAGCCCTCCAAAGTTGTCGATGTGCCAAATTTTGGTCGAAGTGTTTGGTTCTATCTAATACACTAGAATTTACATAATATGCACTAGAAAATTTAAAAATTACATAGTTTTTAAATTATAGTCATATTTACAAAATTTAAATCTATAATTTGAGTAAAAAAATATATTTTTAATTATTTTTAGACTTAGAAATAATTTTTAAACCAAGTAAAATGTAGTGTTTTTTTTAAGTAGACGGAGGCAGGGCAGATTCCCAATCTGCCCCGCACCCTGCCCACCCGGACGGGGGACAGGGGTGAAAACCCCACTCCCTGCCGCATGCAGGGCGAGGTACGAGGAAGGGGTGGCCCCGCCCAGTAGGGGCAGGTAACACCTGTAGTCTTTTCGACGAGTGACTTTCTCTTCTCTTTTACATTTCCTTTTTTTTCGACGGTTTTTCTCCTCATGTTTCTCTCAATCCCGTTGCTTCTGTCCCTATTTTACTCCGCCCACTCTCCTCACTCTCACAAATTCTCTCAACCCTAACAGATTTTCTTTGGTTTACCTTTCTCTCACTGCTCTCTCTTATATTTTTATCTCTTTGTTGTACCATTTGTCACTGCCATAAGCCAAAAAAATCCTTCTTGGTTTCTTCCCCCACAGTCAAAGGCCAGAACAAAAACACCACAGTTGTGCCCTACATCCCATCGTCTAGAGCAAAATCACAGTAGAAAAGCCCTACTGTGCTCCACTGCATTGCACCACCATTATAAACCAAAACGAATTATCTGTTTTTGATCCTCAAAATAGAGCACGGCCAAAGCAAGACTCAACGACGAACAGTTTCACAATCACTCATTGCAGTCATGCTTTAGCTTTGCCACAAGCATCAATAGTCTTCCAACACGATGCAAGCCTCTCCCACGTCCCTCAGTTCCAACCATCGCTTTACGCCGAGAACTCCACACCACCGCTACCCCGCACCGTGAACCCCAAGCCACCATCTCATATCCAAGAGGCCCCGTTTCTCCTAGCCAAAACAAAGTAGTTCTCCTGCGGAGCACTCACTACCATCTTTTCACCACCCTTAAGCCACCTCTCTGTCTCTCTCTCTCTCTCTCAGTGCTCTGTCGCCGCGGTCACCACCTTCGACCTTAGCCCAGCCACCAATTTGCCGCTCTCTATCTCTCCCTCAATATGGAACTCTCCTCTCTCTTACACGGTTTGGTCTTGAGGGGTGATTCTCAGACTCCTTCTATTTTCAGCCTTCCTAAACAGTCCATGCATCTTTATGTTTAAACCCCAAAACACCTTGTCATTTGGCTGGTTCAATGTTGGCCTGCTTTTTATATTAAAGTTACTTTACGTGGGATTTATTTTTAAGTATAAGAACTTACACAGAAAATACTTAACAAAGTTAAATTAGATCACAAAGTATTTTACAACTAATTTTCGTAGTATATAATAAGATTTTTTTTTAAATACTTTAAATTTGATTTGAGTTTATCTTACTGATCAAGTTTTTGCTGTTTATGTTAATGAATTTGGTATATTTATTTTATTAAGTTGTAAATTGAAAGCGTAGATTGGTTATTATAGATTTTAAATAATATTAGTATCTATTAATTTTGGTATATGACAAAATAATTATTAAAGTTATTTCCATAATATGTATCCAATTAATGGAGAGTTTTAGCACTTCTTTTTCGAATTTTAGTAACGTTTAATACTCCGTATAGGTGATGGTTGTAGAAAAATTCAGATAGGTTAAAAAGTTCAGGTAAGTGGGGTTCCTATAGGTGAATTATGTTAGTTGTTGATCTAAATCTTTTACCCTTTTCCTTAGAGAGAGACCTTTACCTTCTCTCTAAAAGCTCCTCAATCCGGAATCTAGTTTGAGGGGGGTGCTCCTCCCCCCTCCACCCCACCTCCCTCTTTGCCTTTCTTCGATCTTTTCCATTATTTTTTAAGGCTGGATTTTGTTTTTGTCTTTGTGGTAGTTTTGGTTGTTTTTTCAGGTCTAATAATGGAGGAGACTACTCTGAGTTTCCGACCACTATCCATTAAGCACCCCACCTTGGTGCATGGCTGCTAGAGGGCGGGCTGAGCAGAAACTCCACCACGGCGTTGGCACCAGTTCCACCACGATGTTGGCACCGATAGATCGTGGTAGATCTGAGCAGGGACGCCTTCCATCGCCACCTAGGTGGGCTTCCTTCGCTCCGCCTGGCAAGGGCCGCCTCCCATCGCACCTCCTCAGTGGTTTTTGAGCAGATCATGTAACAACCCTGCCCCGGGGAGGGTGGAATCGCTACATACATACTTGTTCTTTCTTTCTTTCCTTTGTTTTTCCTTCTTTCTTTCTTTTCTATTAATATGCAATTAGAATGAACATAACACACGTGTACTCTAAGTTTCTAATCTAATAAAGAACACCTAATAGACATCCTATTCAAACATTCATCCATAGGAGACTCTCAGAGTCCATCCCAACATAAAACTTCTATACATAAACATAACCCATCATCCATGTAAGGTCGAACCAACAAGAAAGACACTAAGCGTCTGCCTCTCTCTCTGTAGTAATGCCTTGCTCCCCAGCCTCTTTGTCATTACCTAGATGCTTGAAACATTTAAAACAAAAGTGAGTCAAAGACTCAGTAAGTAGTACACCATGCCGTGAACATACTAGGCATCTATTCATTTTCTTTTATGTTTCACTTTCCTTATGGCCGGTACACACTATTACACCCCGTGTGTTGGGGTTAGCGGTTTTCCTTTGGACCTAGATTCATCCTGTGGCCATAGGTTGGGAATCCCTTTCAATCAGAGGGCACCACTGGGTGCACTACCAGTACTACTTACCCGGCATTGCAATCTGCCCATTCCTTTGGTACCCTTTCGTTCAGTCACGGCCGTTACGTATTTTCATACAAGGAAACATTCATTCATTCAGTCATTTCTTTCATTCATTCATTTCAGTCCTTTTCATTTAACAGTTCATTCATGGAAAAACATCATTTAAAAGTATGAGTTTAAACATCAACTTTCATGGCATCCATAAAGCATCAGTTCATGACATCCTTTAAAACGTTAGTTCTCAGGGACATTTCAAAATATCAGTTCATAGGGACATTTTAAAACACTTTCTTTGCGTCATTTAAAGCACGAGTTCATAGGGACATTTTAAAACACTTTTTTTCGCTTCATTTAAAGCATCAGTTCATAGGGACATTTTAAAAAACTTTCTTCACGTCGTTTAAAGCATCGCTTAAAGCATAAGGCATGAGACATTCCTTTCCTTTCCTTTGCAATCAAAACATTTTCATCATCTTTCTTAGTCCGATGCACATGATTTTTATGAACAAGATACATTTTCCTACTATACTACATATAGGAATAATCAATGAGTTTCTTGAGAGAGCATGTATGAAAATCTCATGATTTAGAACCTAAGTGCATGCATTACCTTATACACATACACACAATTATAATCGATAGGGTGCATAACAGGGGCTATCAAGAAATGGCTTGTACATACTATATTCATTTACTCTTTTCTTTAGAAGAACATTTGCAATAAGAGAGAGAAACATTCTTTCATAAAGAGAACTTGGTGTAAGAAAAATGGTCATAGCTACTTACCTCTATGCTCCTTGTTACCTTCAACTTCACAATAGGTCCTATTCCAATAAATAGCATAAGCGTGTTAATACTCATTCAATGTTCTTTAGCCTTCCTTTTTCAAGAGAATGCAACGATATTACAATCTAACGTCCTTCAATGCTTCACATTAACCTAAATGACTACTCCTCACCTCAACTTACAAGAGAAAAAATTTAAATATTAAGACATGTTAGCTGTCCATAGAAAGGCTATTTTAAAAGCTTCCATGAAACTTAGTTAATAATTCATAGGCGTCAAGCAAGGTCTCTTTGGTTCAAGGTCACTTTGGGTTATGGACATTAAAAGATAAAATCTGAAAATTCTCAACAATAGGCTTTAAAATAGATTTAGGCATCTCAAGTAGGCTAAACAAACTTAGAAAACATGCCCTTTAAATCAACTTGTGGTCCGTCATTATAAATGGTTAGCTTATCAATATTTTGGACTCTTGGGTTAGGTAGAATTTAACCAAACGAGGGACAATATAAATGGGCTATTTGTACATCAAGACATGGAATGACATGGACTTAGGAATACTTGGACAACTTTACATATCATAATATATTATGCATAATTAGTCTCTTATATCTAAACTAACTACGTTATAACCTATTCACATAAGTAATATTTTAATTTGTTTAGATAACACCACCCATTAAAATTAAAGTAGCATAAAATATAACACGGTTACCCATTTAATAGACTTTAAAACCTTTAAATACTTAAGCTTATGCTTTACTAACTTAATACATTTTAAAAGCAAGATATAAAATTACAAAACGCAAGAAAAACCTTTAAACCGAACCTCTAGCATCCTAAAAATAGATTACCAACCAACCCCAACACAAGACACATGGTACCAACATATATGCATTACGCCTATGATTAAACCAAGTTTAATAACAACATAGCATTTTAGAAATATAGGAAAATACATAGCAAAACAGCCATAGTACCATTCGGTTGGGCCAAAATCAGGGCATATATATTAATTTGCAACGTAGGAATTTAACTACACCAAATCACAAGCTAAAACAATTTAGTTGGCTTCCAAAATCACATTAAAAACAAATGAGTCAAATTAGGGTTTTCACCTTAAGCTCTTAGCTTCTTTCAAGAGGCAATATAGAGGATCAAATGGTGGTAAACCCGTGTAGATAAAGAACAAAATGATGGCACTGTGTTACTCCTATAACCGAAACATCATGGGTAAGAAAATGGTGAAATTCGAAACCCACATGTAAATCATACTAGCGAATGAACCAAAAGTCTACTACCTTCAAGATTTCACCATTTGGAAGATGAAATCAAGCTTTAGTTCCAAGCTTTGAGTCAAAACTGAAATCGGGTATGGAGGGAGTCCTCTCACAGCTTGATGTGGATGAAGAAAAATATTTTTTTCTTTTTCCCTTGCTATGGAGTCAAAAGCTTGAAGGAGTTGAGGGGAACTTGCTTTCTTGAATATGAAAAGAAAAGAGAAGAGGAAGAGAGGAAGGTGCATCGGCTTGGTTGCTTGGAGTGGAAGATGGAAACTTTTCTCTTTTTCTTGGGTGAGGGCCGACGAGTAGGAGTTGAATTGCCTTAGGATAGTTTTTGTTTTGTTTTTTTTTTCTTTTCTCTTTTGTTGCCTTAACCGTAGGCTTGGAGGAGGGGCAAGGACATTTTGGTATTTGTCCCCTTCTTCCAACACAAGGAAGCAATTGGATGGTGGGGATCCATCCACCTCAAGGTTACTTTTCACCTACCAATCCAATGGTAGGGAATGATTGTGCCATTTCTTAAATGAATAAAATTAAAGGGCTTAAGGGAAAATATTTCAAAGTCTTAAAATCATACACTTGATTTATTTTAATAAATCCCATTTTAAAATAAAGCATACTCATCTTAAAATAAAATAATAAAAATCTTTATCTCAAAACATTTAACTTAAAGAATTAATAAAATGACGTAAGGACCTACGGAGTAGGACGCGGGTATTATAGATCGTAGGCCACTTGCAGGGGGCGGAGTTGGTTGTGGACCAAAGGGTGGGTTCGGGCAGGGGTGGCTGTGGGCTGGTGGGTACGGGCCGGGGTGGTTGAGATCGACAGGCGGAGGTGGCTGTGGGCTCTGGCAGGGGTGGAGGCAGGGGCATTTCGTGTAGTGGATGGAGATGGGCGATGGTAGTGCATGAAGAAAAAAGAGAAAAAAGAAAGAAGAAGGTGGGGCTATTGGATTAGTAGAGATGAAACTCTAGGGCAGTGTCTTTTTTATAGTTTCTTGTGTTTTTTTTCCTTCTCCTCCTTTTGGGAGATGGGGGTCTTTTGTTATTTTTGTAGTGTTTTTTGACCCGAGTGGGGTGTTGAGTCGGTAGATCGGACATAATTTGGGGTACGAGCTGGTCGAGAGTGGCAAGCGATGCTACGGCCAGCCTGTATAGTGGAGGCTGCGGTCCGTGCGCGAGTTGGGTGCTCGTGCCATCTGGGCTTGTGAAGCTGATGCTTGCGGAGAGCGTGCCGTCTGCCAATGCTTGAGGTTTCTGTGGTTTTGTTGTTTTGTTGTATTTTATATAGTAGTTTTTGTTGTATAGTTATTAATAAAGAAGAAATAGGCTAGTAGACTTGGTGTCCATAGCAGCAGTGCCCCGTACTCCTCCTCCTTGGGAGGACGGAGAGGGCTATTCAGTTCTATTTTACAGAATGCTTTCTCTGTTAGGAGAGAGTTATTGAGAAGTTAAGATAATGACCGCCACTATGTGTGTGGGGATGCCCCAGAGCAGATGCGTAGTTTGGCCTATAGTCTAGATTTTCCTATATTGATAAGTCACAGTTGTAACTTCAGTTTATTGAATGAAATGAAGTCTGTTGTAAAAAAAAAAAAAGGAGTTCCTATACTAGACTTTGCATAACAAGAAATGAATTGAGGTTGATTTTGGAAAAACATACATGTTTTGTTATGAAAAAAATTTGAAACAAGGTCATATATTTGTTTTGCATTACTCATGAAATCGATATAAAAGAGAAAATTATTTTTGTCATGTTTGGTGAAGACATGAGCAAATTTTTAGCATTCTGTTTTTGAACTGTGCAAAAAAAGCATATATGAAATCGAAAATTTCTGTATGTTATGTGAAGATGCTCTGGATTTGTTTTGATTATGTGAAGATGATATGATTCTGTTCAGTACTCTGTTTTGATATGATGTGGCAACTGAAAGCCTCTGGCATGACATTCTGATTATGTATCTGATTCTATTTATGATTCTGATAAGATGATTCTGATTCTGGGATTGTGATAGTACCAACATTTATGTTTTACAAAAAAACTTCTAGGTGTGAAGAAAACAAAGTGCATTTTGTTTTAACTACCTAGGATGAAATTTGCGGGAGTTTGCCCAATAGATCATCAGAACTGTTAATGCACCTGTAGCCCCCCAAATCCTGTCTCTCCGGGTCTTGATGAGGAGGATCGGTACCCTATTAACAGATATACTTGAGAAATTAAAAAAAAAATGCATAATCGTGTTCGGATTCTAACTTTGGAGTACTAGAAGTTAAAATGCATGAGATTAGAAGGGAAAAGAAAAGCGAGAAAAAAGGCATATAAATTAATAATATGAACAGTACGTCGGAGTTACATCTATACCAGTAAAGCATTGTGTAATGGTTCTATTTGTAATAAGCTATAAATTGTGAAGGTGGAAGACAGTGGTAGTGTAAAAATGGAGGATGAAGAGAATAGTAGACCAGATGTTTTATAAAAGGCAACTGACAATTCAGATTGCCAATAGGGTGCTTCGAGGGATCCCTTAACCTCCAAAGATGAACAAATCCTCAATAATTTTTCAGATGATTACATAGTGTGCTTTGGACGTACATAAAGGGGTTGTAGCCATAACAAACTAATCTAATGGCAATGCAACACGTGGAAAGTAAATAACAGAATGCAAACTACAACTGAAAATAACTATCATAAACAACAAGTAGTTTATATTTAACTAAGTACCACGACTGGTAGCTTCCATTCCAAATGGCACGTTTCTTCCCTTCTTCTTAATAATGTGCTTAAGTCCCTTCAACGCTGCGTTTTGAGTTTCTTGCCTTAATCACTTAAGTTCCTCCCTTCCATCCCAACAGAATACTACGAACCCTTCGTTCCTCCCTCTGAGCCCTCTTTCGCTGTCTTCCTTGACTTCTCTAGAGAGCCCCCTAACAATCCCCTCCCTTTAAAGCACCTTGCCCACAAGGTGTGGGTAAAGGTTGCGTAGCCTCCATATTGTTTCCAAGTGTTGTTCATTGAGTTTGCCCCCACCCATTTGATGAGGACTTCAGTGATGGCCCGATGACCCTGTTTCTTGAGTCTTCTGTCAACAATAGCCTCTGGTTCAGGTAAGATCTCCCCCTCCTCACTCACTGGTGGTAGTCGTGGCAAGGGGTTGATTTGTTCACCCAGTTTACATTTCAAGCATGAGATGTGAAAAACTGGGTGGTTCTTGAGCTGGGGGTAGATCAAGCCTATACGCAACACTCCCTATTATGTGGCTGATGTGAAAGGGCACATAAAATCTTTCTGAAAGTTTGAGGTTTTTTTGAGCTGCAAAAGATTTCTAGCGATAGGGCTGCAATCTGAGGTAAACCCAGTCCCTTTCTGCGAACTATCTCTCTGATCTTCTTTTATCAGCGTAAATTTTCATTCTTGCTTGTGATGCCTCAAGATTTTGTTTAAGTAGTGCTTTCAATTGTTCTCTGGTTCGTAATAGTCTGTACCTGGGATATAGGTGAGGAGCTTAGGTGGGCTGTACCCATTGACGGCTTCGAAAGGAGAAGTCTTTGTGGAGTTGTGATAGGAAGTGTTGTACCAAAACTCTGCCATAGATAGCCACTCGACCGAAGAGTTAGGTTTTGCCCCTGTATAGCATCTGAGGTTCCCCTCTTGTGTCTTGTTAAGGGCCTCTATCTGCCCATCTGTTTCTAGATGATAAGCTGAACTGTAGTGTAAAGTTGAGCCTTGGAGCTCAAATAAGGACTTCCAAAAGGAGCTGAGGAAAACAGGATCACGATCTGAAACTATGGTCTTGGGAAGGCCATGAAGTTTGAAGATCTCTTGGAAAATTTTGAGGGCCACCCCAGCAGCTGTGTAAGGGTGAGACAAAGCTATAAAATGGCCATACTTGGTCATTCTGTCGACCACTATCAAAATAACAGTAGCCCCCTTGGACTTAGGCAACCCTTTTACAAAGTCTAGTGAGATGGCCTTCCAAGCCTGACCAGGAATAGGAAGTGGCTAAAAAAGGCCTGGATACAACACATTTTCTGTTTTGTTGGTTTGGCAAATGTCACATTCTCTCACTGCCTTTTTGATGTCTTTTTTTCACGCCCTTCCACCAAAAATCCTTCTTGGCCCTTTGATAAGTTCTAAGAAAACCTGAGTGCCCAGCTTGAGGATTATCATGTAAAAATTTTAAAACCTTGGTCTTGAAGGTAGATTGAGCATCTACCACAATGCGCCCCTTTTTTAAGAGTAAGCCCTGCTATAGAGAAAAACCCTTAGGTACTACTTGATTAGAACCGAATTTAGTCAACAACCCTTGTAACTCCAATGAATTAGCATAAGTGGCCTTCAACTCATCAATCCAAGTAGGGGTAGGGAAGGTAATAAAAGCCAAAGAACCCTTAGTGCAGTTGTCAGATTCATGCTTCTTAGACAAAGCATCAGCCACTTTGTTTTCTTTCCTCTTTTTGTAGTCTATGTTGAAATCATAGCCTATAAGCTTAGTGATCCACTTTTGTTGGGCAACAGTGCCCACTTTCTGCTCCAATAGGAATTTAAGGGCCTGTTGGTTTGTTTTGACCTTAAATACCGGGTCCAACAAGTAAGGCCTCCATTTCTGAACAGTTGTGACAAAAGCCATAAGCTCCTTCTCATAAGTTGACAGATTCAATGCCTTGCCCTTCAAAGCCTTACTTAAAAAGGCTATAGGTTGTCCCTACTGCATGAGGACATCACCTATACCCCTTCGACTTGCATCACACTCCAAAGTCGACTTGCATCACACTCCAAAGTGAAAGGTTGAGAGAATTCAGGTAGCTTCAACATTAGAGGCAATGTCACTGCAGTTTTGAGCTCCATAAAAGCCTTAGCAGCCTTATCATCCTAAGAGAAAGAATTATTTTTGAAGAGATTGGTGAGGGGAACTGAGATTAGACCACAGCCTCTTATGAATTTATGATAGTACCCCGTTAACCCGAGAAAACCCCTTAAGGATTTTATGTTTTTAGGCATTGGCCACTCCAACATAACTGCTATCTTTTTAGGATCAACTTTAACTCTAGTACCATTACTATATGGCCCAAGTATTCCACCTCAGGAATCCCAAATAAGCATTTAGACCCTTCAGGATATAAACAGTAGCTAGCAAGGGTGTTCAACACCTGCTTGAGGTGATCAATGTGTTCTTCCATATAGCTGTTGTAAACCAGTATGTCATCGAAAAAGACCAACACAAATCTCCTAAAAAATGGTCTAAAAATTGTCTTCATCAGTCCTTGGAAGGTTGAGGGGGCATTGGTAAGCCCAAAAGGCATTACCAAAAATTCATAGTGGCCTTCATGTATATGAAAGGTTGTCTTATGAATATCTTTAGGAACCACTCGTATTTGATGATTGCCTGACCTTAGGTATAGCTTAGAAAAAATAAGGGAACCATTTAGTTCATCAATTACTGGGATTGGAAATCTGTCCGTAACAGTTTCTTGGTTGAGGGCCTTGTAGTCTACACACATTCGCCAACTACCATCTTGTTTTCTGACTAACAAAACTGGTGAGGATAAGGGACTGCAGCTGGGTCTAACAACCCCAGTTGTAAGAAGTTCAATAACAATTTTCTCTATTTCAGCCTTTTGATAGTGGGGGTATCTGTAGGGTCTAGTGGAAATGGGATTAGTGCCTTCCTTCAGCACTATTTTATGGTCATGAGACCTAACAGGGGGTAGTCTAACAGGTTCGTGGAACTGTTCCAGCAGTTGGGTAATTGTTGGACAACAAGATTGCTTAGGCCCCTCCCCCTCTATAGCCATTAATTGCAAGAGAAGCCCCTTCCCTTTGTGAAGGGTAGTGACTAAGGATTTGTCACCCTCATTAGTAGGGGTAGACGCTCTGAGTTGGACTCCCTTCAATTCAACATTTTTCCCTTCCCACAGGAACTGAATGTTCAAGCTTGGAAAAATCTCAAGTAATAGGACCCAACTCCCTCAACCATTGAATACCCAAAAAAGCATCACAACCAGCTAAGGGCAAAACATAGAATGAAGGCCTAAAACAGATGCCTTGCACAGAAGTTAACACATGGCTACAACTACCTTGACTTTGTAAAATTTCACCATTAACCACCTTAACAGTGAGCTGCCCATATTTATCAATAGGGAAGTTATTTTTGGAAAAAATAGAAGGATCCAGTAAGTTATGTGTACTTCCTGAATCTACCAAAAACACCATCATAGTGGAACCAATTTTGCCCTTCAGCCTCATAGTCTTTGGACATGGGTACCCGTGAGAGCATTTAAAGAAATTCCAGGGTTATTCTTAGAGTTTTGTTTTGAGCCACTTTCTTGTAAATCATGGGAATCACAAAAAACATAATCTTCCTTTTCCTCAGAATTGTCATCCATAGGATGAATTAAATAAAGTTTAGGAGACTTACAAACATGTGAGGGGTTCCACTTCTCCTCGCAGTGGTAGCACAACCATTTTTTTCTTTTATCATCCATTTGCAATGAGTAGACTTTCTTAATTGGTATTGCTGGTTTGGTTGCCCTATTGCAGTTGTCACTTGAGTATCCCCCTTGGCCCCCACTAAATGCTGATGTGTTGCCCCTGTCCCCCCATGGATTTGGTGTTTTTCTGGAACTAATTTAATATTCTTCATGGATTCTTGCGAGGCCAAATGCTGCATTTAAGTTGATGGGATTTAGCATCTGAAGAGGGAGCATGATTTCATCCTTGAGACCATCAAGGAAATGGCTTAACTTGTGAGAGTCTGGTAGCCCTTTCAGTTTATTGGACAGAGATTCAAATTGCCATTTATATGCTGCAATAGAAGAAGTTTGCTTCAATCTTGTGAGGGCCTCCAACGGGTCATTATAGGCCGTGGGACCAAACCTCATTTGGAGGACCTGAGTGAAGGTTTGCCTCGAACTATCCTGTGTCAATTGCATCTTGGTATGGTACCAAGTGAGAGCTTTTTCATTCATATGGTAAGAGGCCATAAGAAGCCTTTGAGCCGGGGGTGTTTGGTGATACTCAAAGTAATGGGAGCTTTTGAAGATCCAACCCGTTGGATCCTCCCCATCAAAGTGTGGAAACTTCAGTTTGAAGGTGGAAGACAGTAGTAGTGTAAAAATGGAGAATGAAGAGAATAGTAGACCAGATGTTTGATAAAAGGCAACTGAGAATTCAGATTGCCAATAGGGTGCTTCGAGGGATCCCTTAACCTCCAAAGATGAACAAATCCTTAATAATTTTCCAGATGATTCCACAGTGTGCTCTGGACGTACATAAAAGGGCTGCAGCCATAACAAACTAATCTAATGGAAATGCAACATGTGGAAAGTAAATAACAGCATGCAAACTACAACTGAAACGAAATAACTATGATAAACGACAAGTAGCTTCCATTCCAAATGGTGCATTTCTTCCTTTCTTCTTAACAGTGTTCTTAAGTCCCTTCAACACTGCGTTTTGAGTTTCTTGCCTTAATCATTTCAATTCCTCCCTTCCATCCTGACAGAATACTATGAACCCTTAGTTCCTCCCTCTGAGCCCTATGTCACCGTCTTCCTTCACTTCTCCAGAGAGCCCCCTAACACATTGTCAACCATTTTGGGTTGAATTACATGGGTTACCTTTAGCAGCAATGACCTATAAAGGAGAAGAGAAAATTGGATCCAAGATGGGGAAAGTAATAGCTGTAGATGTGGACGGGAAAGGAATTGGAAGGGGAAAATTTCCTCTGGTTTAGGGTCAACATGGGTATCACTAAACCTATCCCTCGAGGAATAGTAGTTAATTTTGAAGCCAAACAGATTTGGGTGGAATTCAAATATGAAAGGCTGCCTCTATTCTATTTTACTTGTGGGGTTATCAAACATGGTGGCAGAGTTTGTGGAGTGGGGAATTCTAAAGTTTACAAGTCACAGAAACTGAACAATCTCAATATGGCCAATGGTTGAGGGCCACTACTTTCAATTTATTTGACAATGGAAACAAGAAATAAGTGGGGGAGATGAACCAAGTCTCAGACAAGTAATCAGGGCCATTAGGAGGGTCCTAGCAAAAGAGAAGCTCTTAATATCCAGGGTACCTTTGTAAACCAGGAAGAGGATTGATCAGAAGATAATCAAAAGCAGCAACTTGGTAATAATAAGGTATCTGGAGGAGATTTTGATAAAGGAAAACAAATAGTTGAATGTGATGAGCATAGTGAAAAACAGATTGACAAATCTTCAATAGAGGAAATTCAAAACATTGAGGCTTAGGAAGAGAAACGGTTCATATATAGTAATACTAACCTCAGTCTCTTTGAAACTCAGAAGGTAGCTAGTACAATTCATATGAAGTTAGAGGAAGAGGTATTAGATACATTTCTAGTGTAGATTTTGGAGGTAATACAGAAGCTGATGGGATGGAAAAGAAGGGCCAGGAGCTTAAATTCACCAATGACAGTTGACATGGAAGGAGAAATCACCCATAGAGTTGAAACAAGAGGAAGGAAAGGAGACAAGGAATTGAAAGGGAGGGATAACCAAAAAATATCTTACAAAAAAAAGAAAGAAGGGCTCAATCCTACAAGGAGCAAAAATTAGGATTCTAAGGTGGAGGCTGCTGAGCAGTCCCACCAAACTTAATGAAATGCATAGCATGGAACCGTCGAGGGCTTGGAAACCCTCGAACAGTTCGAGAGCTTCATTTTTTAGTGAAGCAAAAGTGCCTAGAAATTCTCTTCCTCATGGAAACAAAGTGCTCAAGGGAGAGGATTGAAAAAATCAGAAATGGAATTGGTTATGATAGGAGTTTTACAGTCAATGCAAAAGGGAGTAGTGGAGGCTTGACAATGATGTGGAAATCAGACAGTGACATAGAAGTTGAAACCTATACTAATTTTCACATCTCTGTTAAAGTGGTTGATGGTAAAACTTGGAAGACTTGGACTCTAATAGGTTATTATGGCAATCCAGCTATAGCAAAAAGAGAGGGCAGCTGGCAATTACTCAAAATTTTGCAACCTTCAGATCACAGGCGTTGGTTATGTTTGGGAGATTTCAATGTGATACTCCACCAAAATGAAAAATGGAGAAATTCACAAAGACCTTTTAATCAAATGCAAGGCTTCAAACAAGTTCTACAGGATACAAATTTGAGTGATATGGGATATAGTGACCTAAAATATACTTGGTCTAATAGAAGAGCAGGTCAAGATTTCACCAAGGAAAGATTAGACAGAGTTTGTGCTAACACAGAATGCATGAATATGTTTCTTCAAGATATTTCAGTCAATGTACTGGCAACATGTTCCTCAGATCACAATCCTATCCTAGCTGTAATGAGTAATCAACAACAACCTCTAAGAAGAAGAGAAAGATTATTTAGATATGACTATAGTTGGGGCCTAAACAATGAATGTAAAGAACTGATTCTAGCTAAATGGAAGGGTCGGGACAGAAATGATATTTCAATAGCTGGTTTCTCTAACAAATTGGAAGTCTGCAAATCACAGTTACTAAGTTGGAACAAGAAGTAAAAGGAAGAAACAAATGAAGCAATTATAAGAATGATGGAACAAGTATCACAGCTACAAGACAGGAACCAAGGTTCAGATCAGCATCTTATCAATCAGCTTCAGAGGCAAATCAATTTTACTATGGAACAAGAGCAAGTGAGATGGAAGCAAAGATGGCTTAAAGAGGGGGACAAAAATACAAGTAATTTTCACAAATGTACTAATCAGAGGAGCAAGATAGACACAATTCACAGAATTAGTGATGAAGAAGGTCATATTCTTACCTCACCAAAAGAAATAGAGCAAACTTTTCAGAGGTTCTTTACAGATTTGTATGATGCTTCTAATACATTGGGACAATCTCACTACTTTGAATCCATGCCAAAGTTGGTCACAGAGGAAATGAATCATAAGTTGATCAAAAAGTTTGAATACACAGAAATACAAGCGGCTGCCTTGAGCATAAATCCTATGAGTTCCTGAGAACCAGATGGATTTTCAGTTGGCTTCTTTCAACAACATTGGGAAACATTAGGGAAAGATTTATGTGAAACAGTCTTCTTCTTTTTTTTTTCCAGAAAAGTCAGGGCCCCCTGTCCACGAGAGACCCCTATCCCAATTTTATTTAAAACCCTTACTTATGGCGGAGGAAAACCATAATTACAAAAAATTCCAAATAAAAACTCATTTCTCTCTAATATAAACCATCCCCAACCGATCCATACGCACCAAACCTCTCAACCATGAATGCTGAAATTCCAACCCAAAGAAATCTGAATTCACACCATGTGTCCCTTCCTTGGCCAAAAAATCCGCTACCATATTTGCTTCCCTAAAAATATGCCTAAACCGACCATTAATCTCAATGGCTATCTCCTTAATTTCCTCCCAAAAATCCCAAAGAAACCAAAGACAACAAATTCCGGACGCAAGCCAATTTATGACCACAGAAGAATCAGACTCTACAAGCACATTTTGAATCCTCAGTTCTTTACAAATTCGAAGCCCATCTAATAAAGCCCGGCATTCAGCTACTGTATTTGAGGCAGTACCATAATAATGTGCATAGCTGGCTATGCAGTTACCCTTTGAGTCATGTATTATATCACCTCCCCCTGCCTCCCCTGGGTTTGAACGAGCTCCACCATCCACATTCAGCTTCACAGATCCCCTCTCAGGCATCTCCGATCTGATGAACTTCATCTGCTTCTTATACACAGGAACAATCGGAACACCCAGGGCCTCCATTACCAAACTATCATCCTTGTGTATTTGCTGGAATTTGTTCAAAGCAGCACCTACATCTTTCAGAATAAACTTTATAAACCGAATAGTATCATCTACCTTAAAAGGAATACCTTCCATTCTTGTCATGCATCGGGCCTTCCATAAAGACCATGAAATTAAAATCGGGAGTACACCACGGATCCAACCAACTTGAGTTTGCTTGCTTGCTCTATGCCACCAAAAAGCCATCATGCCCTTCCAATTTCTGATCAGCGGAAGTCTTATTTGACAAATATTAGCAAAATATTTCCACACAGCTTGAGCACTCGGCCCCTCACACAATATATGTTGAAGGGTTTCCACATTAGACATTTCACAGCAATGGCATTTAGAGACTAGCGGAATGCCCAACCTCTGAATCACATCATCTGTCGGCAATGCACCCCTTTTTGCTCTCCAACTTAGAAAAGACATTTTCTTAGGAACACTTCCTTGCCATAACCACTTTCTCCACTCACAGATTGATCCACGTTTTCTAGATATCTCCCAGGTAGATTTAGTTGTAAACTTTCCTTCCAAAGAATGTTCCCAGATCAATACATCTGGGCCCTGTTTCAACCGCACGGCTGAAGTAGTAATCTGCTGTAAAATCTCCCCTGGAACCAACTCTCGGATAACTTCAAACTTCGGCCCACTTTCATCGACTACTTCAGCAACCATCAAAGCATTACTACCTACTACAGGATAGATATCCTTCAAAGGTCCACATCCAACCCAGTTATCCATCCAAAAATTCAAACTCCCCCTCCCAACAATCCACTTCGAGTTTTGAATTATCTTAGGCATTACCTCTTTAATTCCTTTCCAAAACCAAGAGCCTTTATTAGAGTGAATAGCATCATAAATATGGTCTCGCCCCAGGTACTTTTTGTGGAAAAAATCTGCCCAGACTGAGGTCCCCGTAAGCAACTGCCAACCAAATTTCATAAACAAAGAAACCTGCACCTCCATCAAATCTCTAATACCTAGACCACCCTCCTCCACCGGCCTGCATATCATATCCCAAGAAACCCACTTACGCTTTCTAGCTACCATCGAAGATCCCCAAAGGAAGTCTGAAAAAAATTTGTTTAAGCCTCACAAAAACAGCTTTAGGCATTTTCAAAACTGATAACATATGAATTGGCATGCTATTCAAAACATGCTTAATGAGGATAATCTTCCCCCCAAAAGATAACAACTTGCTTTTCCATCCAGCCAATTTTTTCTGAATCCTAGCCAAGAAACCATCAAATAGATTAATTTTTAAACGCCCCACATAAAGAGGAATACCTAGATACAAACTCGGCCAGCCCCCTCTTCAAATCCAGAAATTGTTAAGAGCTCATTCCTTCTATCCATAGCAATAGAGGAGGAAAAAAAAATTGTAGACTTACTTTGGCTAATCAACTGTCCAGACATCTCCTCATAACGATGTAAAGTAGACATTAGATTCCTAATAGACACCTTACCACCATTTGCAAAAATCAAAATATTATCGGCATATAATAAATGAGAGATCAACGTACCACCACCAAGATGATAATGTTTAATATGTCCCAAACTGAATTGTTGCTGAAGCATTCTAGATAAAATTTCCTGAGACAAAATAAATAGATAAGGCGACAAAGGATCTCCTTGCCGAAGACCACGTGAAGCTTGGAAAAAGCCTTTAGAACACCCATTCAACATCACTGAATACCATGGGGAAGAAATAGAATTGAAAACTAGATTTCGCCATTTATCTGAAAAACCCAAACGACGTAAAACTTCCATCAGGAATTTCCAATTGACACGATCATACGCTTTTGCCATATCAATCTTCAACATCACATTACCATCACGCACCTTCCGATTTATTCCTTGCACCAATTCTTGGGCCACTGCCATATTGTTAAAAATAGCTCGACTTGGAATGAACGCCGCCTGCTCCTTAGAAATAATTCTATCAAGGATAGGAGCCAATTGAACAACCATAATTTTTGTCATAATCTTGTAAACTACCGAGCAAAGACTAATGGGCTGAAATTGGCCAAACCCCATAGGCTCTTCCACTTTGTGGATCAAAACCAAATTAGTTGCCCCAAAGAAAGTAGAGAACGGTTACCCCTAAAAAAAATCCTTTGCCACCTCCACAAGGTCTTCTTTAACAATATCCCAAGCCAACATAAAAAAAGAAGTAGGAAAACCATCTGGCCCAGGACAACTATCCATAGGAATCGACCACAGAGCAGCCTTAATCTCTTTTACTGAAGGCGTCCTTCCCAGTGCTGAATTTTCCTCCTCAGATTTGGTTGGCAGCAACAAATCAAGCTCCGAAACGTTAGAGTTTACGTACGAGGACGTTAACGCATTCTGAAAAAATGCCACTGCTTACTAATGAACAACCTCAGCCGCTTCTAGAACTCTGCCGTCCTCCAAAGTCATCCTCGTAACTTTTTTATTTTTCTTCTTCACCCTCATGGCTGCATGAAAAAACTTAGTATTGGATTCACCTTCCGACAACCATTTAATCCTTGACTTTTGACAAGCCAAAGTTTCCTCTCGGTTAACCAAGAGTAAATGATTCTGCTTAGCACACATCAATTCACTTTCCGCCTCCGTAGAAAACGATCTGGCCAGTTCCTCCTCCATGCATGGAATTTTCTCTTCAAGTCTTTGTATTTCCACTTCAACCCTCCCAAAGCTCTCTCTATTCCACTTCACCAGTTCTCCTTTCAAATGTTTAAGCTTTTTACTGATCTACACCATAGCACATGTGCCTCCCAACTACTTCTTACCAATGGAAGAAAACCATCATGAGAGGCCCACATCCGAAGAAAACGAAACGGCATCACAACATTCTCTCTTTGTCTGAAAAAACTAGTCAACATAGGTGAGTGATCAGATGATGTACGAGGAAGATAAACAGTACTCGCCCCCTCGAAGACATTAATAAATTCCATATTCACTAGAATTCTATCCAATCTAGCCCAAATTCGCCTTCCACCAAGGCGACCATTACACCAAGATAAACGATTTCCTTTGAAAGGCAGACCAAAGAAAGAACAATCATAAATACACCGATTAAACTCCTCCTTAGCCCGAGAAGCGTGAAACACCCCCACAACTTTTTCACTATCATTACGAATAATATTGAAATCACCCCCAACAAACCAAGGCATCCCAAAAGGATCTATCTGCCTGAAATACTCCCATAACTCATACCTTTTATCCCGAAAGCAGCTGGCATACACAAACGACTCTAACATACGCTTCGAACCATAAGAAAACCATCCAGAAATGGCTTGATCAGATAAAGAGATGAGCTCAAACTCCACTTCCGCAGCCCAAAATAACCAAATTTTACCCCCCTATCCAAATTATTAACAAAAGATGGTAGCCGCATCCATCTTGCCCAACGACTACATTTATTAGCACCTACGAAAGGTTCGAAAATAGCCACTACCAACGGCCGACTCTTATTCAAAATACGCCGAAGCCTTAGTTTCGATGAAATGATACCCCTAATATTCCAAATCAAACAAGACATAAAAATCAAGTAAATTTTTTGGAACGCGTACGACGTTCCAGCACAACAATAGATTTCTCTTTCCTCACCCCCTTTCCTTTTTTCAAAGAAACATTCATATCAGGATCCGAGTCAAAAATTTTCGCAGCCAATTCATTTAACTCACCATCTTGTTCACCATCAGAAACCGCCCGAGATACTGCAGTTTCCTCCAACAAATCATTCTTAGTATAACAAACTTCTCTGGCCAGTCCACCAATTTCGAATTCTAAAGCCTCATCTACCATCCGCAACAAACTCCTTGGATGAGAACCAGTCGGACTTTGCTCTGGATTGGTATCTGAATCTGCATCTTCATCCTCAACCATATCACTCCACTTCCCAGGACTAGCATTCGGAGCATGTATTGGCAATACAATCTCCAGCAAACCCTCTTCTCTCAATTCCAGGTTAGAATTAGACACCATACTATCGGAGCACTGCATCTCTGCGTTAGAATCCTGGATAATCTGCAACGTTCCACTCCCTACTGTCTCATGAATACCATCCTCACACTGATCATGAACCACCCCCACTTCCGAGAGGAATAGGAACTTATCAACACAACCAAAACCTTCTTTTTGCCTTGCCTGAATTGAATCCAAAATTTCTTGATGTAGAGATTTTGATCCCTCTCCAACCTCAACCTGCGGAACTGGCTGATCCTCCACTTTCTCTGTATTGGCAAACTCCTTCCATACCATTTTTCGATAAGATTTATTACCCTCGACCACCAAAATACCCTTTTTCTGCTTGGGAGCTCGTCCACGCTTACACTTTGCCTCCGTATGCCCCTGTTTTCGACAAGATACACAAAAACTCGGCACAACCTCATAAAATACCTCCTGAAAATGGCTGGAACTACCATGCGGAGGGCCTAGCCAGAAAGAGTGCCATAGAGGGCAAGAAACATTCAACTCAACATAAATTCGAGCTGCTTTACGGCTAGTAAAGCAGGCTGTAGCGTTGTCCCGTTTGAGATATTTCCCAAAACCGTCCCCAATGCTTCGTAAGATCGATTCCTGAAAATAGTTCGGGGGTAATCCTGGCAACTTCAACCATACTGGAACCCAAGGAGAATCCTCCTCCTCTATAAAATCCGGACTCCAATGAAAAATCCGGAACGGAACACCCATTAGTTCAGAATTTCCTCTAGCCATCACCGAAATGAAGTCCTCTTCCTGAGCCATTCTCACTAGTACATTGCGAGGGTTCCTCAATTGTCCAATAACAGGAACTGCTTTCAACCCCCAATGATTCTGAATAAAACCCCTAATATAATCCAACGAAGGTCTTCTACGTAAGAACTTTAAAACCACCGAGAATTTAAACGGTTCAGCCGACAATTGCACCTCTGCTTTTGAAAATACAAAGAACATCTCACCATCTTGGAACTTCGGATCTCTATGAGGTAATTGCACGTAAGGCAGTAGCTGAGGATTAGAACCCACCATTTCCACGAATTTTCTTTCTGTCACACCCTTTCCGCCCAAAGGAATCAACCCTGACTTTGTATCCCGTCTAAAAACCACCCCATCCTTCCCTGAATCACCCGGTGGTAGCATAGGGCCGGTGCCCAGCGCCATGGATGAAAACTCAAAATCGCTCAACATAGAGAGAAAATTACCCTAGAGCCACGTCATCCACGATCCTTATATGTCACTCACTCTCTCGATGTGAAATAGTCATGAATGCTCTCAATACCAACAGTTGGGACAACTCCATCAATGAAACTCACATAGTCTTAATCCCAAAGGTAAAAAATCCCTCAACAGTTTTTGAATTTAGACCAATAAGCCTGTGCAATGTGATGTATAAGGCAATGGCAAAGGTCTTAGCTAATAGATTGAAGAAAACACTACCAACCATCATCTCACCAAATCAAAGTGGTTTTGAACAAGGAAGACTTATAGCAGATAATGTGATTGTTGCATTTGAAGCATTGCACTCAATGAAATGTAGAATGAAAGGGTCTAAAGGTTATATGGCTCTAAAGATGGATATGAGTAAGACATATGAAAGATCGGAGTGCTCTTTTATAAAATGTACAATGGAAAAGATGGGTTTCAATAGAAGATGGATTAAGCTTATCATCAATTGTGTATCCACTGTTTCATACTCACTGATAATTAATGGAACCCCACAACCAGCTTTCATACCATCGAGAGGAATTAGACAAGGTGATCCTCTATCACCCTATCTATTCATCATATCCTCAAAGGCATTAACTCAAATGCTCAAAAAAGCTGAAAGAACAAAGCATCTTAATAGTCTTCCAATAGGCAGAAGGAAAATACATATCAGTCATCTATTCTTTGTAGATGATTGTTTAATTTTCTGCCAAGCTACAGACAAAGAATGGAGGAGAATGAAGGATCTTATAGGTCATTATGAGGTAGCATCAGGTCAGAAATTGAACAAAGATAGATCTGCTATATTTTTTAGTCGAAACACCAACTTAGCAGTGAGGGATAGCATAACAAGCATAGCAGGGGTCAGAGCAATATATTCTTGTGAGAAATACCTAGGACTTCCAGCATTGATAGGGAGATCAAGGACTAAAGAATTCAGATAAATTCTGGACAAAATCAGTGCAAAAATGGGAAACGGGAAACAAAAATTTCTATCACAAGCAGGAAGAGAAATTATGTTGAAAGATGTTATTCAAGCGATTCCCTCGTATGCTATGGGAGTGTATAAACTTCCTAAAGAATTGTTGAAACAAATGAACAACATGATGAGAGGTTATTGGTCGGGACAAGCAAACCAAAAAAAGAAAATGAATTGGTTAAGTTGGGATCAAATGGGGAAATCCAAAGGTAAATGAGGGCTTGGCTTCAGAGAATTTGAAAACTTCAATATTGCTTTGCTAGCTAAGCAAGGATGGAGGATACTAACATACCCAAATTCTCTCGTTTCTCGAGTTTTACAGTTCAAATACTTTCCTAGATCTGAATTCCTAGTTTCAAAGATGGGAAGTAATCCATCATTCATATGGAGAAGTATACTAGCGGCTAGAGATTTACTTAAAGAAGGGATCAGTTGGAGAAGAGACAATGGGAAATCAGTAAGAATCTGGCAAGACTCTTGGTCTCATCAACCTTCATCCTACAAACCTCAATTTGGCATAAGTATATTGGGGATTGAGGCCAAGGTGGAGTTACTCATTTAGCCAAAAACCAAGGAATGGAATAATCCTTTAATTCAAGCAGTGTTCAACAAAGAGGAAGCATAGCTCATTAGACAAATCCCAATCAAACCAATCAGCAAGATAGAACGATATGGAGAGTAATGCAGATGGGAATTTCACAGTAAGAAGTGCATATTATTTATTAGGGGAGATGCAAGACAGAGATAAAGGACAAAATTTCAATAACATTGAGCACAAAGAAGGTTGGACCAAAATTTGGAAACTTAACATACCCCCAGCAGCAAGGAATTTTCTTTGGAGAGCATGTAGAAACATTTTGCCCACCAAATTCAACTTGCACAAAAGAAAGATCCTGGATGATCCCAATTGCCCTATGTGTTTCAAGGAGCCAGAAACTACATAACATATCCTTTGGGAATTTATATCAGCCAATGACATATTGAGTCAATGTTTCAAAAAAATTCAAAAAAGCATGTGCTGCTACAAGAATGTGAAGGAGCTGGTGCAAGATATGTTCAACAAACTCGAAATGGAAGAAATGCAGGAATTGTCATTAATTCTCTGGAACATATGGTGGAGAAGGAATGAGCTTGTGTTGAAGAATACTGGCATAGACCCTAAGTAAGTGCTTCTCAGAGTTAATCAGATGAGGTTGGATATATATTCTATACAAATGACACAAAATCAGAACAATGTAGCAGACAATAGAAGGTCAGTAACATGGCAGTCTCCTCCTCAAGGCTTTTGTAAAATAAACTGTGATGTAGCTGTTGATAAAAAACAGTGTAGAATAGGAATAGATATTTCTATGAAAGATGAAGAAGGCAATTTTTTGGCAACCTTGAGGAAGAAACAAACATCAATTCCTGACCCTCTATTAGTAGAAGCAATTGCAGCCTATACAGCAGTCAGTTTTGGACTCGAACTAGGTATGAGAAAAGTGATCCGAGAAGGGGACTCAAAGATAGTTGTTGATGATCTCAAATTGAACAAGAAGAAAAGGGTCTTACTTTGGGATGATTATTTCTGAGAAACAAGACAGAATGAGCAACTTTGAATCATGCACAGTTTGTCATGTTAACCGAGAATGTAATTTTGTAGCTCATGATCTAAGAAAAAATGCATTACATGTATCTGACTATATTGTGGAATTAAAGGAAACTCCAATTTTTTCACAAACCATGTAACATGAAATGGTATCAATGAAGGAAGATGTTTATAAAAAAAAAAAAAAAAAGCACACTGAGACGTACGCTAGAAATTCAGGTTTGGGAAAAAGGAGATAAGTTTGATCGTGTCATTAATAGTGCAATAGTGTGGCCTATTTATAGCAATAATAACGGGAATAAGGTCGCAAAAGAAGAGTTTTTGTTTTTGTTTTTTTTTTCTTTTCTTGGGTGAACCATTTCTAAATTGAGAACTACTACAAATACAAAGAGATTACATAAAGTAAACCTACAAATTGATTTGACTTCATGAAATCCATTAGATCTAAAGTAATTTTACAATCTAATTTGCCACATCAAGCCACATTAGTTTATGAGTTTATTTTTATGCAATCCTTTTGTGATTAAAGTATTTTCCTTCTAAATTTCTAGCTTGAAGCATTAATTAAACTCGATCTGTGACACCCCGACTCCCACGTAAACAATACGGGAATCGTGACGTCAGGATGATGACAACACGGGTCACGCATCTCAACGATAAGTGCTCAAGTGTGTGCAACATGCAGCCAGTGCACAACAAAATGCAACGGATAAATATAATTAAGCCAACTAAGTACCAGAATTTGTTTAATACAAATATCCAGAAACAAAGCGTTTAAAAGCAATACCAATGTCCCAAAAATAATACAAGAGCTGAAAATACAAATATGAGTGATCCCAGATCACTCCTCCGGCGTAGCCAACTCCTTAGGCTCAGCATCTGCATCATCAACATCAAAATCTACGGTACCAAAAATGGTACTGCATGTAAGTTATAATCCAAACCACTCCGAGATAAAAACACATTAATGCTACCAACCATGCATGCATATGATGTAATATGCATTAAATCCAAAAATATCATTTTTCCCGAAAATGAATATTTTCCAACACATGCCAAAAACCCATTTTGGCCCAAAACATTTCCACCATTTTCCCCGAAAATGGCCCAAACCAATAATCCATCATTTTTCCAGAAAATGACTCACACAAATCCTTTAACCAACACATGCCATTTTCCAAGAAAATAGTTATCCATTATCCATTATAACCATATGCACCATGATCTCCCATAGGGATCATCCTCATATCTTGGCTTCATAATGAGCGATGCCTAGTTCCGCACCCAGTGCGTTCGTGGCCAAGCATCCTTTAGCCCCCGCCAGCAGAGGGGCCATGGAGTCGGCACGAGAGCTTTACCATCCTGTTAGATCCCGTTGTCGCCCGACAACAACCTAGGGGACGTCATTCAGTATATTCCGCTCCAGAGTGACCAGAAGAGCTCCACCGAGAAAATGCCTCATCTCGGTGATACACACGCACCCAAAAATTCATTCCACACATGAAAATCCAGTTTTCAAATAAACACATGAACATGAATGCAATCACACGAAAATCCAGTTTTCATTTTACAAACATGAACATGCGTGCACATGCAATGTACCAGACACAATATCAATATCCAACAACCAACCAATCCCAATATAAACCAATCACACATCGACTCCATCCTCCAATCCAACCGACCCTCCTTACTCCTTGGACTCAGTCCGGCACAACCAACCAAAACATAGAAAATATGAGTTAGTGCAAAAATATATTTAAGTCTCAAAAGTTATTTGAAAAAATATTTACAGTGCTATTTGAAGGATCATGGATGAGCTAGAAGCGGCAACACAGGAACCAAGTAGTGCAAAAATAACTGTGGTCGTGGGTCTCAAAAATTCACTTTTGAACAGGGACAAACCAAGACTCGAAATTGATAGGGTAGGGCTTAGAGAGGTCGGTGAAGCTAATGGTGGTGATCTTTGGCCGTGGGTGGCGATCTTTGGCCGTGGGTGGCGGCGCAAGAGGCGGTTTAAGGCGAAAAGGGGTAAATCAGAAAATGTGGATAATGGAGCTTTACCGGTGACGGATCGAGGCTGGGGATGGGTGCTTTAGGTTGCTAGGAGGTCGAAGAAGAAGTGCTGAAGAAATGGTGGCCGAAGGTGGAGCGAAGGCGGCGCTGGAGCATACAAGGCCGCGCGGCTTCAAGACGTGCGTGGAGGCTCACAGCAGCGCAGGAGGGGAAGAGATTGGGAGGGGTGGGGTCGGACACGGAAGGTGCACGGCGGCGCTGGTTGGCAGACGAAAAAATGACTGGGAGAGGGGAGAGAGGGACGTCGCACGGGTGAAAGAAAAGCAACGGAGAAAAATAAGGGAAAAAGAAAGAGAAGGAAAGAAAAAGGAAGGAAAAGAAAAATGGAGGAAAAGAAATGAGTTCCAATCCTTATAATTTGGGTCCTAAAAATGATCTAACGAAAATAATTTTAGAACTATAAATTAAATAAAATAATTCAAACGCAGTGAGAAGCTTAAATAAAATAATATTAATTTTAAAACCCATAAATAAACTAATTTAAATTAAAGATCAATTTAAACGCAAAACAATAATTAATAATAAGAAGGCATATCAACAATAATTTTCACAACATAAAAATATCATAAAATAATATATCAAAACCTCAATAATTTTAAAACAAGAGAACCAATCTTTAAATTAATTAAAATAATCCTTCAATTAAAATACACTAAAATACGGGGTGTTACACGATCTCCCTTGTTTGGCAAGCTTGTCGCGATAATTTGTTCTACACCAGAACTAAATCACGTGAATAGTTTACTTGAATAAGAAGACTGGACATTTAACTACTAGAATAAAGATTACAACCATGCATTATACACTGATCTCCTCAACACTCATGTCTCTTGGAAACACCTCATAGACACTCTAATCTACCATTTGTGCTTTGGGAAATGTTTGCTTTACAATATATGGCCTTATACAATAAATTTTATTCACTAACGTAGTTTATTGTAATTCATTAGATTGTAAAGTTTTTTTTTTTTTGTCAAGTATTTCTTACACATTACATTAAGCATGTCAACGTGTAAATTTATTTGTATAAGATTTGTGTGTAGACTTAATACTTCTCTTGTACTTTTCCTCATTGAAAAAGAGCTCTTCCCTCTCCCCAATAATGTTTATAAGTTTTTTATAGTTTTATTTTTCTCTAGTTTGAACTCATGCTTGATTTGCTACCTTCCCATGACGAAAACCCAGAAACACACCACCCCACGCTTCACCCTAACCATCAATCTGTCAATATATTGAGAAATCGTTAGAAAACGATTGGTGCATGAGGCTCATCATACGCAGTACTCAAGACCTTGTGTGAGCTTCACGTGCCACCGCATCTCCACACCTTACTAGTAACACGTGTGGCCCTAGTGATTACATCATCATATTTGAAAGATTACCTCATTGAGTTGTGGTAAAATCCGGTCACATAGTGATGACACTAACGCACTAGCTAGCTTCTCTCCTTTTCATTCTATAAGTGCACTAGCACGTCCACTCTGAGTCCACAAAAATGAATAAAGGACAAATCGTGCAGGACATGCATTGGCTTCTTTCCCGAAATAAATCATGACTTAGATCGATGTTTTCCCGAGTGGGTTCCGACGACTTCGATCTGCAAAAATTTAAAAGCTCGATATAATTAATTTATTAGGATTTTGTTTTCTAAAAAAATGTAAAAATTAGACTGATTTGGCCTACCATTACCAGCTCTAAATTAGGAGACCAATCTTTCTAGATTAATGCATGACTCAATTAAACAGATACATTGCATTATAATTAATCCATCACTAATCAAGTGCCTATTTGACTACAAATTAATTATATCCCAAGACATTGTATTCTTGATTTGATTAAAGAAACTGTGACTTAAATCCTGGATTAATGGCTTTGTTTGGTCACTGATCATAGAGTTGTGGTAAAATCCGGTCACGTAGTGCTGCGCGCGCCAGTTATTTTAACATGAGTATTTTCTGCAACAAAGTGTGATCAATATTTCCTGCTAAAATTAGTTGTGGTCAAATCCGGCCACATGATAGTGTTCAATGTGGCCTTCGCTTGTTCGGCCGAATCTGATCATCCCAAGATAGTTAGAGTAGGCGTGCTAGCTAGAAGGTGGTGGTGGGTTAGCTGAAAGGGTGGAGGATCAAGGCCTCTCCTTCACGCATTAAGCAACTGTCTTTTCTTTCTAATTATATCCCAAGACATTGTGTGAAAAGTGGAGTTGAAAAAAGAGATGGAACTATAATGTGGAGAAAGACTGATTCTCATTCCATTAAGTTATGTATTACAAGGCTTTCCTACATCTTTATATACACGTTACAGAGGAAAAAGATCAAAAGGAAAAGTCCTAAAGTTAACTTTTTATTTTCTACTGGTTTACAAGAAATCTGTTGCAGTCTTTTTCTTGTTGTTGCTTTTCATCACTTTATTTTCTTCAGTGCAGCTTGACAGGTCGCCCCATGCTTCTCTTTTGTTGTTTTACTTTTCTGTGACAGTGCTTTACACTTATCTTCTGCTGCATTGTGCTTTTCATCAATTTGTTTACTGCATGATGCTCTCTATATGCTGCAGTGTACTTCATGTCTCTTTTCTTTGCATTCATCTTCAGTTTCGTGAGACTCCCCCTTAAGATGGGCATAGATATTGAGTATTCCCATCTTGGACAATAAGAACTGAAAAACAGAAATTGTTAAGGCCTTAGTAAATATATCTGCTAACTGGAATTTTGAAGCAATGTGGACGGGTGTGATGATTCTAGCTAAAACTTTTTCTCTAACAAAATGGCAGTCCAGTTCTATATGTTTGGTTCTCTCATGGAAGATATGATTCTTTGTGATATGAATGGCTGCTTGGTTATCACAGAGCAAGAGGGCAGGTTGTGGATGATCAATGTTAAGTTCTTTCAACAAACCGAGGAGCCAAATGATTTCACAGCTTGTGAAGGCTAGTGCTCTATATTCTGCTTCTGCTGAGGACCTAGAAACAGTCACTTGTTTCTTTGATTTCCAACTTACCAATGAGTCTCCAATAAATATACAAAAACCTGTGACTGACCTCCTAGTTTCGGGACATGCAGCCCAATCAGAATCACTATAGGCTTTCAAGTGTAGAGATGACTTCGATGACATGAAGATGCCTTGGCTTATAGAACCCTTTAGATACCTAAGGACTCTATAAGCTGAGTGCAGGTGAGCTTGTGATGGTCTGTCCATAAACTGGCTTAGCACATTTACTGCATACGTGATATCTGGCCTGGTAATGGTCAGGTAGATGAGTCTTCCAATGAGTCTTCTATAGATTGTAGGGTCTTGTAAGATCTCCTTTGTGGTATGACTCAGCTTGTGGTTTAACTCAATAGGTGTGGAGGTAGGTCTGGTACCAAGCAACCCCGAGTCTTTCAAAATCTCGAGGGTGTACTTCCTTTGGCAAACATTTATTCCAGTTGATGATCTTGCAATTTCTAGTCCTAGAAAGTATTTGAGGGGTCCAAGTTCCTTGATCTTGAATTTTCCATGGAGGTGAGCCTTGGGTAAATCAATTTCTCCTTGAGAATTGCCTCCTATTATGATATCATCCACATAAACTAGTAGTGCTGTGAAGCCTCCTTTCTCATTTTCTTTGGTGAATAAGGAGTAGTCAGATTTCGATTGGTTAAAACCAATGGCAGTGAGTGAGTTGGAGAATTTTGAAAACCATTGTCTTGATGCTTGTTTAAGTCCATAGATGGACTTATTCAGCTTGCATACCAGTTTCTCCCCCTCAAGCTGCTCTCGATGAATGTGATAGCCAGGTGGTAGATCCATATAAATTTCCTCATCAAGATCCCCATGCAAGAAGGCATTATGAACATCCATTTGAGACAAAAACCAGTTGTGAATGGATGCTAAGGCAAGGAATACTCAAACTGTAGTAAGCTTGGCCACTGGGCTGAAGGTCTCTTGGAAGTCAAATCCTTCTCTTTGGGTGTAACCCTTTGCTACAAGCCTTGCTTTGTGTCTTTCAAGTGAGCCATCAGATTTGAGCTTGACTTTGAAAACATATTTGCAGCCAATTGCAGTTTTGTTGGGGGGAAGAGAAGTGACAGTCCAAGTGTTGTTCTCTTCTAAGGCACCTAGCTCAGTATTAATGGCATCTTGCCAATGCTTGAATTGTACAGCTTCACCATAGGAGGATGGTTCAGAAAAGGATGAGAGGGAAGCAGAAAAGGAATGATGAGGTAGAGAGAGGTGCTTGTGAGTCAAGTGTTGATGGAGTGGGTGAAGAGTTGAAGGGGATGGATTGATGGAAGGATGGGAGGCTGCTGTTTGACAGTGATATTGGTGGAGATAGGCAGGTTGATGCCTTTCTCTTGTGGATCTTCGAAGGGATGGGTTGATAGGCAGCTCTGGTTGTGGGGTTGAGGGAGGAGATGATTCAGGGGAGGTAGGAATAGAAGACATAAGGGGCTGAGGTATCTCGGATTGTGAGATGGATGGTGACATGTGATTGGATGGAGTTGGGTCTTCTGTTGGGACTGTTGGGACAGGTTGTGACATGGAACTGGATGAGAATGTGTCATCTAGCAGTGCAGGAGGGAGTACAAGATTTTGAGGGAATGAGAGAGGAGGAGAAGGAATGGAGGTGGGGGATTGAAATGGGAACACGGATTCATGGAAGATGACATTTCTGGATATGAATGTGGAATGAGTTTCCAAGTCATAAAGTTTATAACCCTTAACATTTGCAGGATATCCTAGAAATATGCAAGATTTTGCACGTGGTTCAAACTTAGTTCTGTGGTGCTTGGTAGTGCTAGCATAACTCAAGCATCCAAAGACTCTAAGGTGAGAGTATGAAGGTGGTGAGGAAAAGAGAGCTTCATAGGGAGATTTGTTTGAAAGAATGGGTGTGGGGATTCGATTGATAATGTATGCAGCTGTTAGAACTGCATCTCCCCAGAATTGAATGGGCAATCCAGCTTGGAAGAGAAGGGCTCGAGCCACATTCAAGAGGTGTTGGTGTTTCCTCTCAACAACACCATTCTGTTGAGGGGTATACACACAAGATTTCTGGTGAACAATTCCATGGTCCTTATAAAAGTTTGTCATATCAAATTCAAGACCATTGTCAGTCCTGATTTTCTTTACTTTCTTATTGAATTGAGTATTTATGAGCTGGAAGAATGACTGTAAAATGGATCTTGTATCAGATTTTGATTCCATTAAAAAAATCCAAGTTACTCTAGAAACGTCATCCACAATAGTTAGAAAGTAATGAAAACCTTGAAGTGAGGCTTGAGAATATGGTCCCCATATATCACAATGTATTAAATCAAAAGGGAGTGAACTAGAGGATACACTTGCAGGAATAGAAATGTGCCTTTGTTTGGCCAAATGACAGATTTTACAATGGGAATGATCTTTGGACTTTACATTAGGAATATGAGAATGAATCAAACTCATTCTTTGTGGAGACAAATGTCCTAATCTAAAGTGCCATAGATCAAAGTCTTGTTGTGTGGTAGCTTGATTGAGTCGAGTTTGGTTTGAGAGAGTTGAAGGAAGACCGATGTTGCTGTCATGAAGACAAGGCAGCAGGTAATATAAGCCAGTATGGACTTTAGCAAGTCCAATCGTCATCCATGAAGAGAGGACCTGAATGAAGCACAAATCTTTTGAGAAAATTAGGCATACATCTGGTTTTTGAGTGAGCTTGCTGACTGAGATTAGATTAAAAGTAAATGAGGGAACACATAGAACATCAGTCAGGACTAAAGATTCTGAAAGTTTGACAGTGCCTATGTGTGTGACTTGGGCCTTGGTGCCATTAGGGAGTTGTACAAGGGCTTGAATGCAGGAAGGGGACTTGTCAAAAAAAGAGGTGGAGCATACCATGTGATCAGTGGCTCCTGTATCCATGATCCATGGTGTGTTATGAACACCAGTTTGTTTATTTCGAGAATGTGAATTGTCTTTGCCATGGTTTATGGAACTGAGATGAGATTGTTTAGCAGGCAATGAGAGAGTGGTGAGGCAGTGATATTTACCTGCTAGGTTCGAGTAGGATGTGGTGGAGGAGCTGGTTTCAGGAGTGTTTGGTTTAGTAGGAGCAGAAGCAGGAGGGAGCAGAGTAGGTAGAATTGGTTTGGCTTCTCCCAAGTTCAGCTGAGGGAATTGAGCATTGACAAGAGCCATGAGATGCTGTGCTTGTGCCTGAGAGAGATTCAACTGAGAAGCACTTGGAGCAGGTGCTTCCTAAGGTGATGAGACAACCTGTGCAGCAACTTGATTTGCAGATTATGATGTAGTAGGATTATTTCCAAATTTTGTTTTGGTAAATTTTAAGTTTGGTGGGAATCCTACCAATCTATAGCATTTATCCTTCGTGTGCCCAACCTTACCACAATGGTGACAAGTCAGATCAGATTTTTCCCTTTTCTTTGGAAGGTTTTGGTAGGCTAAAAGGGCAGAAGGTTTAGAGACAGGAATAGCCACATTTCTAACCTGCCTTTGTCTTTCTTCTTGCAAAATCAGTGAGAAGGTTTTGTCTAATGAAGGCAAGGGACTTAGTAAAATGATCTGCCCCCTCACAGAGTCATAGCTATCATTTAAGCCCATTAAAAACTTAAAGACATAATCTCTTTGTTGGACCTCACCAACAGTTTTCAAAGCATCACAAGTGCATTTTCCACAAGTGCAACAAGGGAGTGGTCTGTAAGTGTGTAGTTCTTCCCAAATAGCACTGAGTTGTGTGAAGTAATCACTTACAGAGAGATGTCCCTGAACAATGCTACCGAGCTTGTGCTGAAGGTGATAGATTCGTGCTTCACCAGGTTGAGCAAACCTTTCTTTGAGCTTGTCCCAAACTTGCTTAGCTGAGGTCATGAAAAACACATTAGAAGCAATGTCCTTTGAAGCAGAATTCAGGATCCATGCCAACAAAATGTTGTTGCATCTCAACCACGACACATATGAGGGATCTATTAACTCAGGAGTATTGATGGTCGCATCTAGGAAACCCAGTTTGTTCTTGATTGAAATGGAGAGCAGAAACGACCTGTTCCAAGATATATAATTCGAACCAGTCAATGGAGGTGATACAATGACAGTATTAGCATTGTCACTGTGATGTAAAAATAATGGACTATTTGGGTCCTCAGCAATGGAAACAGGAGAAGAAGAAGAGGAGGAAGTCATGGTTTAACAAATGAAATTAGTTTGCAGATTTCAAATGAATACAGCAGAACTAATGGCTCGCTCTGATACTATGTGAAAAGTGGAGTTGAAAAAAGAGATGGAACTATAATGTGGAGAAAGACTGATTCTCATTCCATTAAGTTATGTATTACAAGGCTTTCCTACATCTTTATATACACGTTACAGAGGAAAAAGATCAAAAGGAAGAGTCCTAAAGTTAACTTTTTATTTTCTACTGGTTTACAAGAAATCTGTTGCAGTCTTTTTCTTGTTGTTGCTTTTCATCACTTTATTTTCTTCAGTGCAGCTTGACATGTCGCCCCATGCTTCTCTTTTGTTGTTTTACTTTTCTGTGACAGTGCTTTACACTTATCTTCTGCTGCATTGTGCTTTTCATCAATTTGTTTACTGCATGATGCTCTCTGTATGCTGCAGTGTACTTCATGTCTCTTTTCTTTGCATTCATCTTCAGTTTCGTGAGACATTGTATTCTTGATTTGATTAAAGAAACTGTGATTTAATTCCTGGATTAATGACTTATCACTACAAAAAAATTAGGATTTGCCAGCGCTTATATTATCGGCAGTTGTTTATACGCCGGTAAAATAATCGTATTGCCGGCGCTTAATTTTTATGCCGCTAAATATTTGAATTTACCGGCGTTTATATTGTTACGCCGGTAATAATATATAGATTTGGCGGCGTTTTAAAAAATGCTGGAAATATATTTATTATACGCCGGTAATAAATATATAGCTTTGGCGGCGTTTTGTTAAATGCCGGCACTTGTTCAATTTTATGCCGGTAAATTATTGAGTTTTCCGGCATTTATATTGTTTAAAAAAAATGCCTACAATTGATAACTTTTACGCCGGTAAATTAGTAATTTAGCGGCATTTATATTGTTACGCCGGTAATAATATATAGCTTTGGCGGCATTTAAAAAAATGCTGAAAATTGATCAATTTTTCTTGAATATATTCAAGATCCTCTTATCATTATGATCTGTATCCTACATTGAATCTTCTCGGTCCTTTAAGCAAGAATTAAATTTAAACTAATCTAAACTATATATGATGAGTGGTTTATAATCGATGGTCATTAATTCGTAAATAACCCAACACTTACTTTTGTAATTTGTATATGGCAGCAGTACTACATGCATTCCGTTACATTCAGTGGAAGGTGGGAGGAAGAACTTCCATCGATACTGATTTATTCTAATTGGGTGCAGAGAATAAAAGGTCCGTATTGGAATTAATGTGTATGATGTCGACCCACACATTCAAAAAAAATAAAAAAATATCGGGTTCAACCCGAAACTTGGAATCCGGATCTAAAAAACCCAGATTCATCCTATGGCTCGTCACCTTGTGGTCAAAGCTAGCCATTTATAACCTATGCCAACACGTTAAAATCCCCCTTTCCGGTTCACATTTTTAATTCAAAAGAAGAAGAATATGACCTTCATTAAAAACTTTCCCAATCAGAATAGTGGGAAATTTTGTTCAAGTGTATACTCAAGTTCGAAGACAAGTACTGGTCTCGTTTTTATGACCCTAGCCTTGTACAAAGAAAGAAAAAAAAACAGAAGTAAAAAAACAGATTAAATGTAATGCCCCGGTTCCGGAGGTCCCGGGAGTTTGCTCTTATCACCTAAAATCATCTCTCCTATAACAATTATATATACTCCAAAATCTTGATCAAATATAAATTTATTGTTTAAACGAAATATATATTTTCCTCCCTAGGGACATCAAATATAGACCTCAACAGAATAAAGTAAAACCTCCGTAAGGCCAAAAAAATATCCACGTCTCAAATTATCCAATTCATCATAAAATAATAAACCTACCGAATAAGACTCTTCAATAATTACTTGTACCCTTTGGCACTTATTCCTCTACGATCATCAAATCTTGCTCATGCTTCCTACTCTTGATTTTTAGCTGAACAATCAAAATTATCTGAAAAATATTGTGGAGATAAGTGGTGAGTTATCAACAACTCAGTAAGCAGAAAACATATACTAGAATGTAAACATGAACATTTTTAATTCCAAAATGTAGAATCATAACATGTTATAAAAAATATCAGAGTGAAAGTTTAGAAATATTCTTATTCAAAAGTCCTTTGCATAACATAACTAAAACATAACATCAGAATAGAATTCTATGTTTAAACCTCGTGGTAGTGTTGTGCAAACCCTATCAGTCAATCGAGCAGAAACAGAATGTGAAATCTTCCCCTTATTATTCTCAGAGCCCTGAGTGTGCACACCGGAAAGATCACGTTAAAAACCACTTTGCTTCCAAAGTGGGTGCACTGGAAATAGAAAAGTTGGTACCAACCTGAACAAAAGTCAGAGTGTTTCACCCGTGGTAAGGTCAGAAGGGAATAGAAACTGAATGTTATGCCAGAGGTTTTCAAAAGTCACATCATCTCATTTTAGAATACATAATATATTCAAAACACAACAGAATCATATCATAGTCATATCATTATGCAAAAAAAAATTCATATTCGCTCATTTTTGCACTGTTCAGAAATAGCTCATGTCTACACCAGTCATGACAACAAATATTTTCTCTTCTTAAACGTAATTTCATGCGAATGCAGATAAAATGACCGAGCTTGTTTTCAAAATTTTCTTTTCATAACAAAACATGCATATTTTTCAAGTTATTGTCCAGGACTTGAAGTCTTCAAGTGGGAGAGAAATAAGCAGCAGATCCATTAGAAATATTATATGGGCAACAATAAATGTTGTAGGACCTATTACATGTGCCTATTTCTCACTCACTTAGGGCTAGCTCTCAATTCCAGATAACAAATTGAGAAAATCTTTTGCCCATCACACCATGCATGTAAGCCATTTCCCAAAGCTTTTGAGCTAGAATCTTTTAAGGCGTATCGTGCATTCTAAGTGATATACAAGGCACTATTAATCTTTCCGCCCCTTTTTTTTGTCATAGTGGATGCATAACTTATTAAGAATATTAACAAAATGGAAGATGCGCAATGAAATTTATATGAATAAGTCATTTGTGATATTGGTAGTTTCAATGTTACTCTCAAGCGTGAAGCATTAATATTTACATCCTCTGGATATTAATAACTGTTAATTAATTCTTAGGTTGGCAATGTTGCTGTCATCTGTACTTTGATAGAATCTTAATTTCTAGCTTGGGAATTGAATTTATTTTTCATTGTGAATGCATGTATTATAAAATATAAGATTATTGTATCTTGATATCAATCATGAACAGACATAATGCAAACGCAAACTTGTTTGGACAATCCATGCTGTAGATCTTTTATACTTCAAACAAAGAAACTTGAATGAAAAGTTGGTCGCATGAGATTCAAATGAGGTATTATCTTTAGAAGAAATGGATTCATGCAAATTCCTACGATAAACCTTTGAAGGAAGTGACAACCTTACAGATGATAGTCACATATTATATATGTCACAGATTGCCTTGACTAAAGTAAGGTTGGGGCCGTTGATCATCATATTCACATGATGCATTCCAAATTAATCACCTAAAGAACGCACTGTATGAAGAAGGTTTGAACGTACAACTGCAAAAATCCTTGAAACCCTAATCGATCAATAAGAAATGGCATGAATTTTGAACGTTGTGTCATATGAAAACTGTCAAAACTATGTGTTAATGCATAAATTTGCACAACAGGCCAGAACGGAGGAAAGAGTTATCCTAAGTCCGAGGAGAATCCCCCCCTTTATATAGGTATTTTTTCTTTTTTCTTCATAGTGATTGAGTCCTACTTGTTTTATGAAGTATTTTCCTTGTACGTATCTTGCCCTACCTCTTCATTGTCTTATCTATGTTTGGTCCTATCTCTCGACTAGATCTTATATCTAGGCTTTATCCTTGGTTAATTTTATCCACAACACGATGGTTTGTTCTTTTCTAATTTGTTCCATGATTCACTACAAGAAAACTGCTTATTTGTTGTCAGTTATTTCCTGTGAAAATGAGTCTATTTTTGTCCCAAATGGTCATTCTCGCCACAAATAATCTATCCCAAATGCCCTTTTTTTGTAGTGGTTTTTTTAGTTTATTTGTTTATTTAAATTAAGGGCTTGTTTCCATTTAAATGGATAACACATAAGATCATATAATTTGTGATAGGAAATAGTAATTTTGGTACTTGGGAGATAAAAAAAAAAGAAAGAAAAAAAAAGAGTCATTTTCTAGAATATTCTTTTAAGCTACAACATCTATGAAAAAACCTTGAGAATTTCAACAGATCAAGAAGTTATCAAAGAAAGATTGTCTAGAGACTTTGTGGTAGGAGGTAACTGAACCAATCATTTTCTAATTAAAAGATCTTTCCTTAAAAAGGCTTGGAAGTATAGATGTGGCGCCTCATTAATTAGTAAAGGACGTGGAGAGAATATATGGTGCCAAAGGTGCTTGCTAGTTAGCAACACCCTGTATTTAGATTGGGAATAAGCATTAACTTTCTCAAGGAAGTGCACATGTATGCAAAATAGACACAACGTATATGTTTATCGCAGTAGAATGAGTAAAGGTTTAATCAAAAACTAAATACTATTTGTACCCGAGGTCCAAACCATGAATAGATTCTCTCGACTGCTATATAGTTTAAGGCTAACCCCAGTCGCTTGCACATGCATTACCCTTGGTCGCCAATTATTGGCGCTAGTGTTAACCCCAATCACATGTGTGTTGTTAGCACTTCTTGCTCGCCTAAGATGCGAGCTAAGGGAGCAGGAGATTCTATCTATTTTTGTAACGCCTATCCTTATGGTGGCACTTTTTACAAAATATTTTAGAAAGGACGACAGGAATAACTGTTCGATTTAAAACCTTTACTTCCATACCCAGGGTGTAAGACTCTACGTTATAAAATAAAATGTGCTTTTAGAAAAAAATAGGTTTACAGCGGAAAACATTGATATTAAAATAAAAAGGCTTCTCGTACGGTAAAACCCTTGTGCCTAGACTTCCGTGCTTTTCCCCTTTGGGCCGTGTCCGTCCTGAGCGTACTGGTCATTCAGTTCCTGTGGGAGGAGGGGCACACATAAAATCTAAAATAAGTCGAATACTCAGTAAACATTATTTCATACCGTTAAAATATAACAACATAGGTTTTCAGTCATGCATTCATCACTCTATACATACAATACGTACATGCATACATGCGTTCCTTTGGAAACATAACTGGATAGGGTTTTCTTTTCTTAAAATGTTTCTCCCGTCAATGCCTTCATTTCTTGAAGAGTACGATGCATTCATATATTCTTTTCTTATCATTTTCATAGGTCGGTGCACGTTGTTACGTCCCGCGTGTTGCGGTTAGCGGTCTTTTGGACCTGGATTCACTCTTGGCCAAGGGTTGGAATCCCATTCCGTCATTGTACAGCACTGGGTGCACTACCAGATACTACTTACCTGGCATTGCAATTTGCCCTTTCATTCATATCACCGTTACGTATTTTCATACATTCATGCTTTTAGTCCTTTCTTTCATTTCATTCATTTCATGTCAGCTCTAAAGAGCTGAAGCTTTCATTCATTTCATTTTTGCTCTATCTTTGAGCAACAGCATGAGCATCTTCTTTTCTTTTCTTTTCATTTAACAATCCATTCATGAGAAAAACATCGTTTGGGGGCATGAGCCCAAAAATCATCTTGTCATGACATGTCTTTTCGTGGAAAATACATACAATAGATTACTGCATATAGTCATCCATTCACATGCGTGCGACTAATACTTTGGTTGCGTGAAAAGGGGCTGCCGTGAAGGGTCGTACATACTTATACTTTAAAACATTATGCTTGGCATGCTTTTTCGTAAAATGTTTACATTTTCAAAGAAAAGGCATTTCTTTTCTTCGTTTTCAAAATGAAAAGTGTTTCGTTTTCTTCTTGTTATCTTTTAGAAAACTCTAGAAGGGCATGAACATAACACTTACCTAGACTCCATACTACTTTCATACCATGCAGTCCATTCATGCGCGTGTCAGATGGAAACCTACATGCATACACATAACCTTAATGTTATTCACTATATAGTACATAAGCAACTGAACTAGAAATAGAAGTACGCTTCACTTTGAACACTCTCCTTCTATCCCGGGCTCTTACATGCCCCTTACTATGATAAAACCTTCGGGGACCCATTTATGGTCACTACCTCTTCCACTCGACGTTCTACTTCGAGTGCTTACTCACTAGGGTGAACCCATGATTCACCTTAGGATTAAGATACTAAGACCTCTGTCTTATTCTTCTTATCAATCACATTCCGACGCATGACTCAGACCAACTAAGTCACGCATCCCAACTTAGATAGTACACTCGTCATTACCTTCATATATCTTAGCTCACTCTAATCCTCATGACCATCCATACACGCCACACAGCTTTAAGCCAACTCCGAGGCTGAAGCACCTTGTAATCATGCTTAGGAAAGATTATCCATTACATATGGTAAATTCGTCCGGCACATGTGTTTAACCAGATTACACACGTACCTTATCCCTTCATCACCTAAGACAAACATATAATACATTGTTCACAGGCTCATATGGACAAGTGCATACTCCGATACCAACCTTCTCTTACCTGGCTAGCACGACTCTTCATGCTACCTGTCCCTCTTGACAGTTCATCCCAACACTTAACATGACAACACCTCATTCATAACTACACCTTACGTCACGTTATAGCCCGAAACTGTTCCCAAGCTACACTGTGACCTTCTCACGTCACCCGACCTTCTGCTACGCCAACTCCTAACTCATCACAGCATGACTTCTTGATTGACCATGTCACTTCGTGATGTTGCCCAGTCATGCTTCCGCTGCACTACTCTGCTACCTTCCAGCCACTTCACACATACTCCTGGCCATAAGTCAACTACACTGCGACACTTGTCACCTCAGACTATAGGTCACACTTCACAGCACAGTCCACAACACTACACAGCACACTTCCCAACTACGGTCAACACTTCACATACACAACACCACACATCACCACACTCCACAATACTAACAACACAGTCCATAACCTAACCAACCAACTAGCATCATACATAAATAACGAGGGATAGAGAGTTATAACATCGACGAGGTAACCCATGCGTTGCTCGCTAACCGTCACAGTCGATGACACCGGGAGAGTCGTACAGGGCTACTAAACCACATACGGTAACTGTTTAGGCATTTGGATAGCTAGGTGTGGTCTTGGAAGGGCTCATGGTGGCGGCAAGGGGCGTAACACAGCTGATCTAGCCATGTATAGTAGCGGTCAGCCACGCTCAGTGGCTGTCCAACGTGTATAGTGGCTATCCACCACATAAAGTGGTGATTTGGGGTTAGGGCTAGGCTAAGGGAGGTCAAGGGAAGCTGAGGGTGGCCTCTTGGCTGCTAGGGTGGCGGAGCACGGCAGGGCCGTGGGTCTCCAAGGGACACCCGTGTGTCTCAAGGCATGGAAATGGAGGGGGAGGGCTTGGCTGGTCGTGGCTAGCCATGGAGAGGCTTAGGAGGCTGCTGGTGGAGCTGTGGTGGCTCGGTGGAGGAGGCACGATGGTCCACGGCGGCGGATCTAGCTTGAGGAGAGTGGGACGGCCCATGAGAGAGTGAGAGTGAGTGAGCGTGCATGGGTGGTGGATCGGGGCTATGGGTGGTTGGGATAGGCCAGTGGTAGTTGAAGGAGGCTGGAGGCGGTGGTTAGACACCATGGGTGGAGATGGAGAAACCCGTGCCTGTGAAAGGGAGGACCTGTGCATGGAGGAGGGGGCTACCGGCCTTGAGTCTAAGGGAGGAGGAAGGGGGAGGCTCAAGGATGCTCGTGGTGGTGTCCGGTGGCCTGGGTAGCACAACGATGCTAAGGTTGCGCACAGTGAACTTGTGAATGTAGAGGTGTAGACGTGCATGGGAGAAGGAGGCTGCGTGGAGGAGGCTGGGTTCGATGGTGGGAGCTCGCCAGGGTAAGGGGAGGCCTTTGGTGGCTGCGGTGAGACCTGTCGGCGCATAGCAGCACCGGCCTGGGCAATGGAGCAGATTGGGTAAGAGGAGAGGGGGCGTGCGACATAAGCTAAGGGAGAAGGAGGAGAGAGAGAGAGAGAGAGAGAGAAGGGAAAAGTGAGGGAGAAAGAGAGAGGGCTGGGGTTTTATTCCAAAACCCTTCGTCTTGGGATATACAAAATGATCTAACGATGGGCTTTAAATACTGATTTGAAGATGCGTAAACGTTAACTTAATTAAAAGCACTAAGAGGAATTAAGATAGAATATTATTTAAACTAAACTTTAGTTTATAAAATAATATTCCTCCATCATTAATAAAATGATCAAGTCTTCTTTAATAAATTTAAGAGAATAAAATCATTAAATTAATTAAAACTTTCAACATAATTTAAATCCCATAATATTTTAAATAACTGAAATCATTTATATAAAATGATTTCCCACAATTACAATATTTTTGGAGCTCTTCAAAAATAGAGCTCCAAAAATATTATAATTGTCTTATTTAAAATAAGCTTAGTCAAATAACACTGGGAATATCCCATTTAAAAGACTCATAACGTTGAAACACAAAGTTAGCTTTAGAAATCACATAATATCTTTAAAATATGCCATAGAGGTTTGGCACGCATAACGTGGCTCGCAATAGCTAGAGAGGAGTGGACAGTTACGTCCTCTCCTCCTCGTAATAAATTCCATCTTTGGAATTTACTTATGTCAGAAAGAAGGAAGGAGCGGGATGTTACAATTTTAGAACTACGTGTGAGTGCTTTTGCAAAAATTGTGTGCTTGCTTACATACTCACAAGAAGGTTTTATATTTTGTATTCAAGTTACATGCAATTGGCTAAGTAAATCATTTTTTAAGATGTTCTGCATTCCACGAGTGTGGCAGCTTCTTGCTATTGATATCCACCAAGTTGTATGGGTCTGGTTTGTTGTTTACTATGACAACATATGACCCTTCCCAACTAGGCCTGAGCTTTCTGTCTTCTTATCCTATGGTCGCCACGAGGTCTCCAACTTTGTACTCTCGGTGCTCGACTTCTTATCACCAACATTTACAATAAGAAAGAATTGTTTGGTGCGAGTGTACCCACTGTGTTTCCCACCTTCCTCTTCTCCATCTACCCTACCTGCAGCGATTCCCTATAAAAAAAACTGATCGAAGAAAACTCCCGCCAGTGGATTGGGCAAGAAGGTTATTGACTTAGGGTCACTAAACTTGAAAATTGATCTCACCCACCACCATCTCATTCGACCCAATTCCAACCATGTAAGCTTTAAGGTTTGTTTTGATTAAATCCACTGGAAAAGGCATTTGAATCTTCTCTAAACATTTATTCTTGCAAATAATTTTATTAAGTTATTGAAATACCACTCACTGAACATCCGAGAGCTTCCGAGCATAAGGAAAATGTCAATTTCAGGCTCAATCAACAGTCGAGGAAGAACAATATAGAGATGAGTGTAGGTATTTCTATTCCTTGTCAAAAATCACCAAGCCAATATTACTATCAGGTTGGGATAAATACTAATTCATCAACCATATGCATACTTACAATTGTATAAATCCCTTTGCCTTTTGTTGAGAAAACTTTTTACAGTGGTAACTGTTACAAGTTTCAGGGAAATTTCTTTTTTGTTTTTTGCCCAAAAATTTCATTACAAATGTTGCGTCTAAACTTTTACTCATTATTNCTTTTACCCATTATTTGAATAAAAATTCAGAGCAGTTTTGCCTGCAAGTATACAGGTGTCGTAGTACGTTACAAGATCGAATCCACAAGGATTGACTAATGTGATAAAGGGAATAAAATGAAAGGAGATTTAAAAATAAGAACATATAATAAAAAAAATGAGATTACTGGGTTGAGGATTTTAATGTAACAGAATATAACTGAAACAATAAAATGAATTAATATGGAGAACGACTAAGGTTTCGAGGATCCGTCTAATAATTTATGAAATTGTTTCCAATCAAATTNAAAATTAATTACCAAATATTAAGTTTGAATAATTGATAGTAGAGACGTTCACAAGTCCAATTAATTACCACAGGGATTTTTCAAGCATTCACTGTATTCGAAAATCACAATGAATCAAGAGAAATATATAGATAATCAACGTTTCTAATAATATACCAGTCAATTAATCAAACTCACAATATCAACTCTATTATTGATATAAAACAATATTTAAATTATTAGACTTCACCTCTTCACCTTAGTATAAAAAAAATTAGCTAACCATGTTTATCACAATAACCATGGAATTTAATGATCTATTCTCCATTAGAAAACTAAAATAAAACACAATACCAAATATTACAAAAGAGGCTTAAAAAAATTAACTCTCACATGAAAATAAATTTAACTAAACAAAGAAATAAAAACTGAACTAAAATAAACACTGCAAATGAAAATAAAAGCTGAAACAAAACACTGCAAATGAACTATAAATTGAACTGAAAAAAAAATACTGCAGCAATACACTGCTGAAAGAAAATGTGAGGAGCTCTTTCCCAACTCCCAGATGATTTCTTCGTTCATCTCAAGCCCTTTTTATAGGCTTCAAAAGAGACCCTCAGCTGCAAAGGCCAGCTGCTGCCAACCCCACGATGTACCATGTGCATGATCAGACTTGTTTCCCGCATGCACTGCCTCAGCTTCTTTCTCTTCTTATTTTTCTTTTCTTTCCTGTTTCTTTTCTGTTTCTGCTGCCCACGTTCGTCCGTCTCACACTTCTTCTTTCTGTCTTTATTTTTTTTCTTTCTGTTTTCGTTTCCAGCACCTTCGTCCGCATACTCTCTTTCTTTCTATTTTTTTTTTCTCTTTTCCTTTCTTCTATTTCCGCACTGCTGCATGCGTCTGTTCCCATGTGCACCAGCTGCTGCTTCCAGCTCCTTGAGGTCAGCTGCTGCCCACGTGAAAACCCACCGAAGGAATGCTGCTGCTCTGCTTCCAGCTCGGCGTCACATGCGTAGTGCATCTCCATCTTCTTCTTTTTTTTTTTATTCTTTTTTTTTGCTTCCGCATGCATCTCTGGTCGGCCAAACTCACGCACGCATGCATGAAGACGGGCCCAGCTTGTGAGTTGCTTCCTTTTGGTGTAATGGAAATGAGAGAACCCGAGAGGTAGCTGGGCAGAGGTGCAGTGGAGGGTGGTTGTCCGAACGGTTTTTGGCCGTGCATGGGGTGGAGGATGGATCGCCGGCGTCGTCTGGTGCTGCTGGTGGCTGCAGGTGGGCGGAGGACGGCCCACGGTGGCAGCTCGAAGCTGCTGTGCACGGAGTGCACTGTAGCTCGAGTTGCGTCTTCTGAGGTTGAAGATGACGTAAATGACATGTCGTTTTCGTCTATTGACAAAACGACATGTCGTTCAGCCGAAGACGAAATTCAATTATAGAGTAAAACAACAAGTCGTTTTCATCAATTGACAAACGACCTGTCGTTTAGCATACGGCAGTTTTGGCTTCTAGAGGTAAACGACATGTCGTTTTTCCGTTTAAGAAAAACTACATGTCGTTTAGGCAAATCTGAAAAATAAAAAATAAAATAAAATAAAAATTAAATTAAATTAAAAGAAAATAAAATAAAATAAAAATTAGACAAACAAAATTAAATAAATAAAAAATAAAAATAAAACTTAGACAAATAAAATAAAATAAAATAAGATAAAGAAACTAAAATAAATAAAATTAAACAAGAGATGAAAAATAAAATATTAAGAGTGTGTTGTGCATGTGAAGAACTTATTGCCCAAATAAATCACAAGTTATAAAATCAAGCATAAACAATGCTTTTAATCAATTTAATTCACAACTTGGATTTATTCCTCTTAATCAATTTTTCCATCTAAAACCAATGATAAAATAATAAAACAATTAAAAATATATTGGTTTTAAATGTGTAAAATATGCAATAATGCAGCTCAATCAACAAAAGTTTCAGGGAAAGGGACATTACAAAAGTTAGTCAACCCAGATCTATGAGAAATTACATTTGTTAGTGACTCCTACCATAAACGAAAATGATGCACATTCCAAGAATATTTTAGTAATCTATGTACTTCTATTGTTGCCCCTTATTGATTTCATTTTGGGAACCTTACAATTCATGGACCTCTTCATCAATTATTTCATTTCCTTTATAAGATTTCCTAGTAGAGACCATGAATCTTCTACAAGGATGCCTTTGTTTAACTATTAATAATGAATCACTCCCCATTTTTACATCATAAATCCCATATGCAGACATAAAAATTGACCTCTAAACATCCCTAGATCCTCAATCTCCTTTGGACCCAATACTTCCTTTGCTTTTTCACTTGTAGCCATGTGCTCACTTCCCTGTCCTTCTATGTATATCACACCAACTCCTGCCCTTTTTTGGTCATTACACATGGCGCCATTAACATTCAGCTTCAAAACTCCCTTTTTGGCAAGATACTCCCAAAAACATTCACCCAATTGTAAAGTTCAGATAACTGGACCTTGTTTTCTCTATGAACTTTAAGAAATGCAAGATCATGTTCTACTGCCTAATTCCTCCTCCTGTATTGTTTTTTTTTTTTTTTTATAGTTTAATCTGGAGTTCTATATTCATTCACACTTCCCCATGTTTCTGATTGCTTCTGTACCAGAAACCCCATGCATGCTATCATCAAGAATTTTTCTACGTCCTCTTTCCTACCTCTGTCTGAGCCAATTCAATGAAAAATTTCTTCCCACCAGGGTCATATACAAGTGGTAAGTGTGTTCTCCAGTTCTTTGTAAAAACAGGGAGTATTAAATGCATGCTTAGTGTCGGGTACTGCTCCTCTGCAAAAATCCATTCTCATCTATCATCACTCTTCTTTGATGAAAATATTCTTTATTGTATATATATTCTTGCAGGCTGTCCAAGAAGATATATTCAGCTTATGCATGATTTGTAAATACCATAAGCCTTTCCAAACCATCCATAAGGTAATTGTGTTTATCACGACGGTTTTAGAACGTTAGAAATAGAAAATATTTTCAAAAAATTCCAATAATCTTTGTAAATTCCCAAATGTGAATCTTATTTGGCGTCCAACATTTGGAAAAAATTATTTGCGGTGATTTTTGGCACTTTTTTCAATGATTTTCGAGCGCTAGAAAAGTCCATTTTGTTGTAGTGACATTTTCTCAATGCATATTTTATTGATAAATTATAAAAAAAGTCAAACTTTCATCTAGTAGAAAATCACAAGGGTAGGACACTTGGTAAGTCAATAGACATGCGCTTGATTGAATGAAGGAGCAAAAAATGCTTATAATTACTCTTGATAATGCAAGTTAAATAAAAAAGAGAGACAATTACATATCTGCAAAGGAAGGCTAAGAATGTAAATGATACATCTTGAAATATGTGTTTGTGCATGTGAGATATATCTTGAACTTGAGAGAAATTGATAAATCTGTCTTGAAAAGGTGGTGGGAAATATGTGAAATACACTCCACAAAGGTGGTACAATACTTTGCTTGTGTTGAGAATGAGGAAATCACTTCTTCTTTTTTTAATTGAGAATAACAATATTGCATAAACAACATATTACAAAGTTTCTAAGAAAACTATTTGATTAATACAAACATGTATGCTCTCAAGATCATAAAGATCAATTTCATATAAAAGGGCATCCTTGGCAAGCATGTGAGCAGCCATATTAGCATCCATTTTAGTATGACAAACACTCCAAGTTGCAAATGATCCTAATACATTTTTAGTGTCTTCAATGATTAATCCACCTAGACTCCAATCCACCTGGACTCCAATCGTCCAAGGCATTCTGCATCTTCTCGACCACCTGCATTGAATCACCTTCAAGAATGAAATCATGAATCCCGGCTTCTTTACAGAAGAGGACTACCATCATCATGGCATATGCCTCTGCAGTATATGGAGATAGTGTGAAATTCCTTCTAGCTCTAAGTGTGCCAAGGACGAATCCTTTCAGTCTCTGAGAATTGCTCTAATTCCAATCAAGCTCTTGGATTCATTGATAGCAGCATGCCAATTCATTTTGTACTTTCCTTCTGAGGTTTATTTCCAGCTCTGAACACTAAGTGAGTATGCAGTAGTTGTAGCAACAGGGACAATTGTCTTAGTGGCTTTAAAACATCTTAGAGCTTCACAAGCTTTATGGATAATAGCATTAGGGTGTCTGAATGTTTTTCTATCCCAATTCATTTCTCCTAGACCAAATGAGTCTTAAGATTAGCCCAGCTTCTTCTAGAGCATGAAGTGTCACTTTCCTAACATTTGTTCCCAAATAGATTTAAAATTGGTACCTTCCAAAGATAGTTTCTGTAAAAGTATGCTTGCTTGACACCAAACATCTTGAGCAGCCCCACAACTCCATTGCACATGTTTAGATGATTCCTCCTCTAGATGACAAATGGGACATAGGTTATCATCTATAATTTTTCTCCTATATAGATTGCTAAAGGCTGGTAAAGCCTCATTCTTACAGCCTCATTACATACTTCCACAATGCTTTCCAAGATTTTTGTTGATCTTGACCATTTGAGGTACCACATTTGTGATTAGATTGTAGGTCTCTATAAAGATAGTAGACACTCTTTATAGAGAAGATGCCATTGCTTGTGCCTTCCCAAGTCAGTCGATCCACTCTATTGCTCATACTAATGGGTATGTTTTTAATGACGGCCACTGTATTATGAGGGAAGAGTCTAGAAAGCAGATCTTCATCCCATTTCCTGAGAATTGGGTTTATTAAATCAGCCACTGTAATCACTTCTTCTATTCCATTCCTGCAATTGTTAGGAGGTAGAAAATGTGGTTTTGGTAGCCATCTGTCCTCCCATTTCTTCACTTTTGAGCCATTCCCAATCCTCCATAATAGACCTTTTCTTCATAGGTTAAGTCCAGCTTTCATACTCTGTAACACCCCGCTTAATTAACCCTTGATTAACCCTTAAGTACTCTATATTAGGCTTTTAATTGTGGGTTAATTACTTACATTAAGGTTGATAGTGGAATTAGCATTAATCATGGTGCTTAGTGTTAATGAGCTAAGGATTAGAGAGGCAAGCCTATTAGTAATTTTGGTGAGGCTTTTTAGACTTTAGAGCATTCATGGTCCAAGCCCAAGAAAACTTTGAACAAAGCTTACAGGAATTCAAGACTAGTTATGGGCCAACTGTAAGGAAGGCATAACGACTTTGGGCCAAACTTGATATAGAATGGACCCATGGCCCAATTAGACCAAGTCAAACCTTTTCAAGCCCATCTTAGTTGATATTGAGGTTTCTTTTCAACCCTAAAAATATGGAAATGGGGCCCCTCTAATTCTAGCCCAAGAAGTGGAAACTAAGTTTTCTTGAGTGTTTTCTTGGAGCGACTTCTTCCTTTAAGCGAAAGTATTTCCAACCTTTGGAACTTCCTGTTCCAATATCCAATCAAAGGTTGGTGTGGCAGTTTAGATCATCGGCGTACAGGGTGCTTCTCAGTAACCTTGCCCCTCCGATGGCATCACCATCAGCGGGGCTGGAACGTCCTTCAGGCAGTGGGGTGACTTACGCCCAGATGTTGAACAAGAAGGCAGAAATGTCATCTTTTAAAATTCCTATGCGATCCCCAGTAGAGATTAACGGAGAATTGGGATTTATTTTTTCAGAACATGAAATGACAAAGGCAGCGGAGGAATTTCGTTTTGCTTTGGTTATGAAGTTTATGAGGGTCCGGCCATCTATTGATACTGATTGAGCTGCATTATTGCATATTTTACACATTTAAAACCAATATATTTTTAATTGTTTTATTATTTTATCATTGGTTTTAGATGGAAAAATTGATTAAGAGGAATAAATCCAAGTTGTGAATTAAATTGATTAAAAGCATTGTTTATGCTTGATTTTATAACTTGTGATTTATTTGGGCAATAAGTTCTTCACATGCACAACACACTCTTAATATTTTATTTTTCATCTTTTGTTTAATTTTATTTATTTTACTTTCTTTATTTTATTTTATTTTATTTTATTTTATTTGTCTAAGTTTTATTTTTATTTTTTATTTATTTAATTTTGTTTGTCTAATTTTTATTTTATTTTATTCTATTTTCTTTTAATTTAATTTAATTTTTATTTTATTTTATTTTCTGTTTTTCAGATTTGCCTAAACGACATGTAGTGTCATTTACCTCTAGAAGCCAAAACTGCCGTATGCTAAACGACAGGTCGTTTGTCAATTGATGAAAACGACTTGTTGTTTTACTCTATAATTGAATTTCGTCTTCGGCTGAACGACATGTCGTTTTGTCAATAGACGAAAACGACATGTTGTTTACGTCATCTTCAACCTCCGAAGACGCAGCTCGAGCTACAGTGCACTCCGTGCACAGCAGCTTCGAGCTGCCACCGTGGGCCGTCCTCCGCCCACCTGCAGCCACCAGCAGCACCAGACGACGCCGGCGATCCATCCTCCACCCCATGCACGGCCAAAAACCGTTCGGACAACCACCCTCCACTACAGCTCTGCCCAGCTACCTCTCGGGTTCTCTCATTTCCATTACACCAAAAGGAAGCAACTCACAAGCTGGGCCCCGTCTTCATGCATGCATGCGTGAGTTTGGCCGACCAAAGATGCATGCGGAAGCAGAAAAAAAAGAATAAAAAAAAAAGAAGAAGATGGAGATGCACTACGCATGTGACGCCAAGCTGGAAGCAGAGCAGCAGCATTCCTTCGGTGGGCGTTCACGTGGGCAGCAGCTGACCTCAAGGAGCTGGAAGCAGCAGCTGATGCACGCGGGAACAGACGCATGCAGGCGGACGAATGTGCTGGAAATGAAAACAGAAAGAAAAAAATAAAGAAAAGCAGAGAGATGGAGACGCACACGGAAACGAAAAAAAAGAAAGAAAAGAAAAGAAAAGAGAAGAGCAGAGAGATGGAGACGCACACGGAAAAGAAAAGAAAAAAATAAAAGAGAAGAGAAAAGCTGGCCGTAGACGGAAACGAAAGAGAAGGGAAAAAAAGAAAGAAAAGAAAAGAAAGAGGGAGAACGCTGGCAGTGCATGCGTGAGCAGCAGACTCCTTCAACGTGCATTCACTTGGGTAGCAGCTGGCCTTTGCAGCTGAAGGTTCCTTGAAGCCTATAAAAAGGCTTGAGATGCACGAAGAAGGATATCTGGGGAAGTTGGGAAAGAGCTCCTCACATTTTCTTTCAGCAGTGTATTGCTGCAGTATTTTTTTCAGTTAATTTATAGTTCATTTGCAGTGTTTTGTTTCAGCTTATATTTCCATTTGCAGTGTTTATTTTAATTCAGCTTTTATTTCTTTGCTTAGATAAATTTATTTCCATTGGAGAGTTAATTTATTAAGCTTGTTTTGTAATATTTGGTGTTGTGTT
>QEOT01002054.1:4988-33781 GCA_003123785.1 Pterocarya stenoptera
CCCATAACTCCAGTTCCAGTATCAAGAACAGAATCCTTGCAGCCAACACCAGAAATCCAAGCAGAAAAAAAAATAAATACTGCAGAATTGGCAGGAGGTCTCTATATTTTTTTTCTCATTTTCAATTCCTAAAATTTGGAAGGAAAAAGAGGATAAATAGCTCTATGGATTTCTACTATCAGCAATGAATCTTTGCCTCCAAAACCTGGTGTCTTGTTTTATTTTATGCATGAGCTAATTAGAGTGTATACTTAACTTGAATAAGAGTGAAGAGGTGCTTATAAAAAATTGTCATGTTATAGAATAAGTGATTGGTTACAACTAGGGGTGGCAATATGTGATACGACCCGTTAACTTAATACAAACACAACAATTTAAAAGCGGGTTAGGATTTAGCTTTAACGGGCTTGGGTCAAAACGGGTTGACCCGTTAAGACACGATTTTTTGACCTGTTAAGAAAGTTAAAGTTACAATTATACCCTTATACATAAAAATAAAATTGTTGGGGTTTTAATTTCGATATTTTTATTGTTTGGATTATAATTTTGGACTTGTAGTTAATTTTATTTTTTTTTATAGATATTGTGATTTTAACATTTATATAAAATTATGTTAAGCTTAACTAGGTCAAATGGGTTAATTTCAAGTATATTCAACCGATTTACATAAACGGATCAACCCGTTTTGACCCAACCCGTTATGTTAACGGGTTGTGTTAGAGTTTGAGATTTTGACACGATAAGTTTAACGGGTCAGGTTAGGGTTGACTTATATAGTATAATATGCATGTCTTGACACGACATGAACACGACCCGTTAACACGATATGACACCCCTAGTTACAAGTTATTAGCTGCTAAATCTATTGTGGCTTGGGTATAAAAATGTGTTTTTCATAGGGCTGTATAAAGAACCGAGAAACCGACTTAGACTGAGTCAGACCGGCTGCCGAAGCTCAGAACCGCCTAAAACCAGTGGAGAACCGGTCGGCGTGTGGTAGAAAATATAGAAAATCGATATCGGCCGGTTCGGCATTGGTTCGAACCTGGTTTCAGGAAACCGCTAAACCGGCCGACTAAAGAAATTGTTTTTTTTTAATATATTCTGTACTAAAACGACGCCGTTTGGTATTAAACGGCGTCGTTTAATTTATAACGTATGAAAAAAAAATTAAGTAAAACGATGTCGTTTGGTTTAAACCAAACGGTGTCGTTTCGAAATAACTTTATCTTCTTCCTCGAGTCTTCTTCCTCGTGTCGCCTTCCCAGTTCTCATCCTCTCTCTCTCTCCTCTGCAACACTCTCACTCTCTACTCTCTTAGACGAACATCAGTCTGAGAATCGACTGTGAACCGCCAGAGAAATGAGGCAACGGTTTCGGCCGGTGTTTCTCCTCCCCGTCGACCGATGTTGGCCGGTTTTCTCCCCCAAAAAGTAAACTTCGGTCGGCATCGGTTTTGCCCAAAAACTGAACCGAAGGGGTCGGTTTTCAACCCTAGTTTTTCGTTTGGATTACATCTGCTTTTATTAATGCCCTCCTTGTTGAATAATTTCCTTCATGGTCGTTTGATCAAAATCTCAGTCTATTTGAATCTAATCAATTTAAGAACTATTTATTCATATTTTATACTGCGTAGTTAAAACATTTGATTATGTGTCTTGGATGCTTTGTAAGAAGATAGACAGTGTAGATAGACAGTGGAGATGGCTTTTTTTTTTCCTGCTTTCCGTTTGGCCTGCTATAAGAATGCTTCTTTTTGCTAGGGTTTTTCCTCAATTAAGAACTATTTGTTGATATTTTATACTGCATAGTGAAAACATTTGATTATGTCTCTCAGATGCTTTGTAAGTAGCTAGACATCGGAGATGGTTTTGCTTCTTTTTTTCTTGCTTTCCCTTTGGCCTGCTATAAGAATGCTTCTTTTTGCTAGGGTTTTTCCTCAAGCTATCACTGGTTCATGTATTATATGCCAATGAAATGGAATATTGGATGATTTTTCACAACCCATTGGCTAATGATGCATGGCCCTTGTGATTTATTTTTCTGTATGTGGTGTGCGTCTCGTTGGATTTCACTTTGGTTTTTTCTATTTATAACTAAACTTTTGTGCAAAACTTTTCATCTGTTTCTCCATAGCGTTTCCTAATCCCAATAATGCTTAATTTGAGAATTTGAGGAAACAGTTGGTAATTAAAAGCCATTTACTCGTTTGTGTTTTGCAGCAACAGCAGCTTCAACTGTGGTAGGGGTCATTGATGGGAAATTCGAAAGTGGGTACCTTGTTACCGTCACAATAGGTTCAAAGAAGCTTAAAGGTGTGCTCTATCACGCACCACAGAACACCGTGCAGAAATTGCCACAGAACTATGGTGTCTTTGCTAGCAAAAATGACGGAGCTTCTGCTGTTCCGGGAACCCATCGACGCCGCCGCAGGAAGAAATCTGAAATAAAAAGAAGGGACCCGGCTCATCCAAAACCTAACAGAAGCGGCTATAATTTCTTCTTTGCAGAGCAGCACGCAAGACTGAAACCACTGCATCCAGGGAAGGACAGGGAGATTAGTAGAATGATTGGTGAATTGTGGAACAAGTTAAAAGAGTCTGAAAAGGCTGTAAGGACTAAGTTCTATCTTCTTATTTTATTACTTTCAATTGCACATTCCATTTTTTTTTAATGAATATTCAATCTTATGTTTCCATTCAACTTTTGTAAATCCATTTCAGTACACATTGAAATTTGTGAATTTCAGGTTTATCAGGAGAAAGCTTTTAAAGATAAAGAAAGATATAGATCAGAAATGGAGGAATACAAGGAGAGATTAAGAACTGGTCAAGTCATCAGTGATGCAGTGCCACTGCAACAGCGGCTTCCTGGACAAGATGTGGTAAATACAGTGGATGAAGATGCAGAGATTGAAGATAATGAGGAAGGGGAGTCTCCTCATACACCCGACAATGCGAGCTCAGATAATTGATTCCGAAGATGATAAAGTGGATATATCTCTAGAAGTAAGAGTAGAGTAGGTGCTGAATCTAGTAATGTGCATAAAGGAGACCTTGCCTGAGGAGAGGATTTTGAACTACAGAAGATGTTGAAGATCATAACTTTGAGAAGGTTGGTGAAGAAATCGTTGGATTCTGAGGCTTAAAAAGAAACAGAGTACCGAGTGAAGAACATTGAAGTAGTTCCACGCAAGTTATGAATGGCTTTCATATCTAACAAAGATTAAGTCTTTTTTCAAACCAAAATAGGTTTGTGTTTCTTTACCCATTCGGCTTTTCCTTAACCGTAGATGAATTCAGAAATGGCAACTCAAAACTCTGAACTTTCATCCCTTTTTACAGTGTTAGTTCCTCCCATCTGTAAATTGTGTCAACTCAGTTAGTTTCGGATAGAGAGAGTTTGAGGCTTTGGCTGACTACACGGTACACAGGCAGTTTTGTAGCAAATGAGAATTTTGATGCAGTTCTTGAGCTAAGTATTGGGGTTGTCTACTAGTTCTGAAACTTGATGCCTTCTAGGAGGCATATACATCATTAGTGTATTACAGCACTGTCTGTTCGAGTTTTGGGGTAAGTAAACGGCAGATGCATGTTACAGACCATTTGTTCGTTTTCTGTTTATCTTATTGAACGGCCTGTCGGGCTGTCCTTCAGAAGTTCTGAACCGTTGATAGTATTAAAGATGACTTTTCCTTTCTAATGACGTGTGTGTGTACACATTACTTGTTTAAGGAGTAAGTTGTAACTTACTACCTTATTGAAATTCAACTGCTAAGTTCAATGAATCATAGATGACATGACATGATGTTATGGCTGAGAATCTTAAAAGGACTAAGGTTGGATTGGATTTAGAGATAAATATGAGATGATTTTAGATGAACGATAAAAGTTAAAAAAAAAAATATTATTAGAATATTTTTTTTTAATATTATTATTATTATTTTATGATTTAATAAAATTGAAATTGAAATTAGAAAAAATTAAATTGAATATTATATTCCCAATAAGAATTTGGAAAAGTCAGATCTTGAAGAATGAGGTTGTGTTGATTGTTGGAGGAGAAAAATTATATTTGAACTTATGGTCACCAGCCAAACTATTTTATATTGCCGAAAGAAAAACAATGGCCCACACTTCTCAATGGTCTAAAAGCAGCCAGAATTCTCCTTTCGATTGCCCAAATAAACAGCGTGCCCTCTAAAATTGGCCCACACTTTTGAGAGAGAGAGAGAGAGAGTACAACTACAACCTCAGTGGAAAGGGCCCATCAATCATCCTCCCACATGTCTAGTCCATTTACAATATCAAACAGAGCCCGAAGTTGAAGACATTCCTTCCACAGAAGTCAACAGAACAAAATGGAACTAAAATAAAAAGCAAGAAATTAACTACTGGAAACAATATTACAGAAGAAAAAGGAAAAGAGCTGCATAAAGAACATATTTTCAAGAAAATATCATAGAACCTAAATATGACCAATGGCCATCGATGGGAAAAATATATAACCTATCAGGCTTCCTAATGACAGATATATGGTGTTATGTGCGATTCAAAGCAAAAACATTAATACCCACAAGAAGATTAATGGAGTTCAATTTAAAATGTACTGCTGATGGTCATGAATCTGAGACTAAAAGAGCATCCCAGATCATATCCATGTCCAAGGACGGCATTCTACTTAATTGAAGGGCTTCCACATCTGATAATATTGCCTCCTGAGTTTTCTTGTTCTCAATCACCTCTGGTCCAGCCTTGCTCTCCCACTCAAACTGTCGCTCTTTTCTTGATAAGTTTTGGCTCAAAGCTTGGAGTTTTGTATCCTCAGATGGGTTGTTCTTTGGTGGTGTTTGTACTGGTGACTCAATGGGCTTCTTTTGCGCAGAAATGCCTTGTGATATTGCCCTTAGCTTTGCTTCGAGCAGCGCTGCTGTGGCTCCATTCAATGAATTAGTCTTGAGTTGATGCTTTTGATCTGGGAAATTCAATTGTGCATATTCCCCACGTAGGATGTAAGCCGCTGTGTCGTATGCAATGGCAGCATCTTCAGCAGTGTCAAAGGTCCCCAACCAAACCCTTGTCCTATTTCTTGGTAACCTTATCTCAGCAACCCATTTCCCCCAGTGCCTTTGCCTCACCCCTCTGAATAGCTTCCCTTGCGATGATGACCCGGATGAAAAGTTAGTCTTCTGTAGCTCATGATTCTGCTTTCTTCGTCCGGTGTACTTCATGGGTTGGGTCTTGGTGGTGAGCCAGGAGCCATAATTAAGACCTTTGGAGGAGTAGTTTAGCCATTCGTTGCTCCGACGGGATGGAATATGGGCAAATTGGGTCATAGAAAATGATGGGTAGGAAGATGATGAAATGGATTGACATTTTATGTTCTTGCTAGGCGAATTATCAGCTATTCTTGAAGATGAACCTAACAGGCTAGGTTCCTGCAGAAATAAAGTTAAATTCGGGTATCTGGTTTTGGCTGACAATGAAGATGGAGAAGAGGGTTGAGAAACTTGAGCCTGTGTTAGCTTTGGAAACGCATCCAAAAAATTTACAGGAATGAAGCTTTCTTTGGCATGACCTGATGCTGAAGCTCCAGGCGGGTGGACAGGATTCAATCCAGAAACAAATGGACTTTCATGGTGTTCATCATGGTCGATGACATCCTCATGTTTAGTACTGAATCCAGGGATGTTGTGGCTCCAAATGGCATCAGAAGCCTCCTCTGTGGAAGAAGTAGAATCGGAGCTCGAAAACAGCCTATCAGGTGATGCTGGTGATGATTTCATGCCACCACTACCGCCATGGTGGTGACAATTAGCAGTAATACTCTTAGTTAGAGCACCCCAAACGAGTGGATCACCAAAAGAATCTGATCCCATGGTCATAATTCCTTCATGAACATAAGATGAAAGTTGATCTTTCTGCATTAATATTTCCATCTTAGGAAACTGATCATCGTCCATGCAAATCAATCGCTCTGAGTACTATTAATGAAAGAAACGTATAGAGAACAGGAGGAGAGAGATGATGCAAAATGAAGGCACTATGCTTCATATATTTATGATCCTGACGCACACCTCATGATAGAGAGGAATCTGCTAATTCTCATTAAAAAATAAAAGGGACTACTTTATGTTGATAAAGTGAAACTATCCTCTGAATCATCAGATCTGGCTTGTACAAAAGAATAAGCTCACCACCTCCCATTGTTCGTGCCCACCATTCTCGATGTTTCTTAGCCATCGGCCAATCAGAACCTGACAACTCATCAGGCCTCCACTGCTTACCTGTCATCTAGGGTTTTTGGGATGAATGAATATTCATCTGACAGTGACCACAAGAACCAAGAAATTGAACTGGAATATCATGAAATTTAATTATAAATTAAAGTAGGCTTGCTTATTAATGATCATGTGATTTTCCTAAACATCCACATGTTTTAGTCTCCCTTTTCATCCCTTTTGTACTTAATATAAATTACTTTTAGTCTTCTCTAATCTCCATTTTCTTTGCTAAAGGAATTAAAACAATTGCAGAAGATAAACCTGCATGTTAGGAACAAAAATTTGCAATATTGACCAACTGATCAGGTGGGAAGAAGCCTCATGATTGGTTCTTAATTAATTAATTAGCGGAAAACCACATATTAATATAATTAACCAAGCTTGATTTGTTAATATTATCATCAACGTTATCATGATTAGCTTTGAACAGGCCTTAATTCAAATACTAAAATATTACCATGTTCTTTGGTGTATGAGGAAATGATCATGGCTGTCTTTTCTAAACTGCAGCATTAATATTTAAAGAAAAAGGCCAAGTCTATACAGATGAAGACAGGAGGTATATATAATTTATTTGGCGTCTCTGGTGCAATACCATGTGTCTTTTGGCAAGGGTCAGAAGACACTAATTCGATCGTGTCTCATGATCATCAATTCAAGCTAGAAAAGGTTCATATGGGACATCTTATTTACTGGCCATCATCATCTCATCATCATCATCCTTCTCCGAAGAATTCCCGGCTAAGTGCGTGGTACTGTTCGTTAGTCTGCAGCCATTTCAGAGAGTTATATATAATCTACCTTTAATGTGATCATCAGTTATATACAATTAATATATATCTGTGTTTTTTATACTAATTAAATGCAAATTTAAAACTGTAGGTAAGAGATAGATCAGAGATTCCCGGGAGCTCTTTATTTCGCTTTATGACCAGGCTAGCTCCTCTAGTAGTGCGCTCGATGATCAATTGTTTTTGTTTTTTTTTTAATTTATTTTTTCAAGCCATATTGCACATGATGATGGTCCTGGCTAAGACACCTGCGTTATACGTGTTAAGTTGATGATCAATGAAAAGAGAAACTTCGAGCCATGCACGCCAGCCAATTGTTCATCGATCGATCAATGCTAGCTAGCTGCTTGATGATCTCCTTTGCGGCCTTTTCCTTTCTCCCTTCTCAAACAAAGTTGTTTATTCCTTCCCGTATTTTTGGGCCTCGAAAGTACAAAGAAAAGAACAGATTTAAGAGGCATATCCCCACGCATCACTGCTACTTTAGTGATGAAAAAGATGGATTAGACATGTGGAAACTGGCTTCACCAATCAGTGAATACCAAATCATGATTCATTGATTCTGATCTCTAATTTTGACTCTGATCTGGACAATATGCCTTGTTTTAGTTCTCTTCCATCGTATTCCATATATGCTTCCTCAACCTTGAAGATAAGTATATATATAAATATTATATATATTTGTTGTAGAGTATGCAAGCGTCATACAATCGTTTTAAAAAAAAAAAGTGAGGTTCACTATTACAAATTTAATTTTTTTTATTGTGGATCCGTATATATTCATTTTTTTCAAAATGATTATTCAACGCTTGCACACTCAACTGCAACTATCTAAGGGTTTTTCCTGTTGACCCTTCTACGCCAAAAGGTTTTTATTTTTTTTTTCAATTATCTTTAAATACATATTTAAAAAGAAAAAAGAAAAATCTCTTAGAGCTAGTTAGCTATATTGATATGCTTTCCTTGTATTTCTCTTCAAGTATATATGGTTCTGGAGGGCGTTTTTGTTAGATTGCTTGGTAAATGGTCACATCACACATGGTTAGGGTTGCCAACTCAAAACAGTCAATTTCTTTTTAAAGGTTAGGAATATGAAGACACAAAAACAGGCCAGGCCGTGATAATTTTACCAAGCAAACAACTGGCATAATGATCAACAGATCTACTACTCCTCCCTTTAATTAATTAATTAATTAATTTATTTATAATATTGGTGAATATTAATTCTAAGTATGTGGTCTGGACTCTGGAGTATGAGGGAGAGGGGGGGAGATGAGAGAGACATTTTCATGTCTTTGTCAACAGTTTGGATCAAATTAAGATGAATTGGCATCGTAACCTTCACAACCACTACTTTCGAAGCCTTTTGGTTGAAGTCTCTTAGCTAGGCTTTAGCGGCATTACCTGTATTCAGGAGTCAGGATGATAAAAATACAAAGAGACAGGTTCCGGTCTGGTGCAACTACTCCTCATGTTTTTGACTAAATACCTTCCCTTTTACTTTTATTGTTCAAAGGCATCCTTTGGTAGATAGCAAGGGTACGTTTCCTAGGCCTTTTTAGAGGGAAGTTCATCCCCCCCATGCCATTGCCTTTATCTTTCTCGATCTCTATTCCAGTCATTATAGCCCACAGGTATATATATAATATATCATGATGTTCTCATGACGAGCTAGCAGCCTCGCATGCATACAATTAAGGACATAAAGTAAGATGAGAAAAACTGATCAGCAAAGAATGGAAAAGATGAAAACAACCGCCGCAAAGTGGAATCCTCCTTGTACAAATGATTCTCTCTTTTGTTCTTAATTTCCTCTTCTTTTTAGCTCGATGCCAGATCTAGCTAGTCTCACTTGTCTAGCTAGCTAATATGAGAATCTTTTATTTATTTATTTTTTAATTATGTTCTATGTATATACCTAGCTATATATATATGTATGTATGTATGTATCTGTCCATCAGCCCTCATCATCATTATCATCACCATCGACATTGTTAACGCATGTAAGCAGCTGCATTACATGAACATGTACCTTAAATTAAGGTCAAATTGTATTCTTATTGGTGCATTCACGAATGTTTGCATGCATAGGCCAGGCCATCAGTACTACTCCACCTCTAAATATATATATATATATATATATATATAAACACACACACACGCACGCTAGAAGCTGCTAGGGCTCCATATAATTTTCTTTAATGCAAGAGTTAAATGGAAGCTAGCAGAAGATAATATATTACTAAATTTGAGAAGAGACTTTTAAGGCATGTGCGTATATTTGAAAAGGGTAATTCTACATACAGTCGTGGAATGCGCAAATACCATACAGTCGTTTTGAAAAGGAGTGGGGTCCGCTATTAAAAACTTAACTTTTTTCAAGTGGGTCCTATTTTATTCACTTTTTATCAAAGCGATTGCACGCCGCTTGCACACTCACGACTGTATTTATCATTTTTCAAAACTTTTGATTTCGTTTCTTACGTCACTACAAGGAGAGATAGCTTTCCGGCAATTAATTTAATTTGTACGCATACATCGATCATTTAATTTATATATATAATATTTGTGGGTATATATATATATATATATTATATATATATAAATGCTAATGGAGCCCTTAAACTTACTGTTCAAATATCTTACGCTCATGCATTTTAATTTTTTTTAATTTTTCTATTTTTTTACTTAATAGTTAAGAAAATAATTATTAATGAAATTATATTTTTATTTTTTTTAATAATTAAGAATATTAAAAAAATACTTATCACTCTCGCTTTCTCTCTCATCACTCTCGCTCTCTCTCTCTCGCCGCTCTCTCTCACTCTCTCTCTCTCTCTCATCACTCTCTCTCTCATCTCTCTGCAACTCTCTCTCTCATCACTCTCACTCTCTCTTATCACTCGCGCTCTCTCATCACTCTCACTCTCTCTCATCACTCGCTCTCTCTTTCTCTCTCATCACTCTCGCTCTCTCTCTCTCGCCGCTCTCTCTGCAACTCTCTCTTCTCGCAACTCGCTCTCTCTCTCATCTCTTTGCAACTCTCTCTTATCACTTGAGGACACGCAACTCGCTCTCTCTCTCATCACTTTAATTTTAAATCTGGTGAGGACACGTAATGTGTGTAGTGGTTTCTCCCAAACAGTGGCTTCTACAAAGATTAATTCATAGGAAAATACTACTTTGCCTTCCCATTTGTACCACTCCATTTGACCACTTGTCACTTAGTGATTAAGAAAATGATTTTAAGTGTATTGAAATTTTTTTTATTTTTTAAAAATCTTTAAATGTATTAAAAAAATATGAAAAAAAAAAGAAAAAAAAAGCATTGGACGTACACACCCAGCAATAAAAATGGGGTGGCAGAGTAGCCGCACCTATATATATATATGAGTCGGGCTACTCTGCCGCCTAGAGTAGCCCGCTCGTTTTGACTAATAGGTAAATTTTGTGATTAATATATTAAAAATTATTTTTTTAATCACTAAATAAAAATAAATAAATATACAGATGATCAAATTGAATAGATAAAATAGAAAGACAAACTAGTGTTTTCCTCTAAATATATATATATATATCCACTTCATAACTAGTGTACTCTAACCTAGCTAAGACATGTCTGAGTAGCTAGTAGAACTTTCAGTTTGGTGGGCAGAGGAAAATAAATAAATAAAATGTCAAAATTAAGTGGCCGGATGAGCTAGCTAGCGGCATTTCCAGCACTACTACAGTACGACCTACGTACAAACACTCGATCGTCAGAATAAAATATATTATTGGTCGTGGCCATTCATGGTTTCGACTTTCGAGGGATGATGTGATCTGAGAAATTAGCTAGCTGGCTGCTGCGAGTTGTGTTTGGATACAGAATTTTTTTATTTTATCTTTATTATTATAATTTTTTTTAATTTTTATATAAAAATATAATAAATAATTTTTTTTTTTAATTTTTAAAATAAAAATAATATTATAAAATATATTTTAATAATATTTTATTCAACTACTATTTAAAACATAACATCCCATCTTATCTAAATCATCTATCTAACCTCAACCTCAATCTCCCAAATTTTATAATAATTAAGGCCGTCCTAATAATTTTAGCTGTGAGAGATCGAGGGTTTTCTTTCTAATTTGTCTGGTTTTATTAAAATATATGTGTGGTGGGTACTGTTTTATGCAGTGAAGTTCATTGCCCTTAGACATTTAAGGGAAGAGTATTTCTTTGCATTATTCTACACACCACATATTAAATTATTTTTAAATTTTTTTATTTTTTTTTAATTTTTTTTAATCTTCTTGAAACATTTATATTTTTTTATTCATCATTCATATAATACACATTTAATAAGAGAAATAAATAAAAAAAATATAAAAAAAATTATAATATATAATGTATAGGTTGATGCAAAGATTAATTATTAAAGAAAACATTTTGTTAAGATAATGTACTTTTAGTTCGAGCACGTCTCTCAAATGATACATGAGCAGTAGTACTACTACTCTATTCCTTGATTAATACCTTAGGTATATATGCATGTGTTTAGGTAGCTAGGTAAGCTACGTAGGGAAGATAAAGTAGCTAATAGCTAGCTACCAAGTTAGAAGCGTGTATATATATAAATATATATATATATATTCTTAATTATTATTCTTAAACTATTTAGTATTAATTAATGAGCATTGCTATGCATCATTGTACACACCATATATTAATGTATTTTTTATTTTTTTTAATTTTTTTTTATTTTACTCTTCTTGAAACATTTATATTTTTTTATTCTTCATCCATATAATACATATTTAATAAGAGAAACAAATAAAAAAAATAAAAAAAGTTATGGTGTGTGGTGTGTAGGATGATACGAAGATTAATTCTTAATTATAAGCATCGATGATATATCAATTATTAACGAGCGCAGTTACTGTCACCGCTCCCAGCGGTCAGAGCTATCGTTAGTCATAGAATGTATTTTTATTTTTATTTTTTGTTTTTTCATATATGTATCTTCTAATACTTCTAAATATTTAAAAAAAATAAAAAAATTATAATATTATTAAAAAATATATCATTAATCATTAAGTTAAAAAAAATTAAAAACTCTAAACAATAGAGTAAAGCGGTAGAGAAGAGTGGTAAGCATAGTATTATTCATTGCAGATCGATATAACATTATTCTTAGGGTGGTGCTACTCATCCCGCTGTGGGATCTCGTTATGAAGTCCCGCTTGACGTGGAGTTTCCACTTAACTTTTGTTTTGTTTTTTTTTTCCAATGCCTTTACTGGTCATCACCCCCAATAGATTTTTTCCTTTTCTTTTTTCCCCCAACGCGTTTATTGGTCTTCCACCCCCTACGGAGACCCATTTCATCCTCCCTCTTCTCTCTTTCACCTGGTTCGTCTCCACACGCCAAAACAACAAAACAAAATCACTTGCCGACGTCAGATAAGGGAAATAAACCACTTGCCTAAAATTCAAGTCTCAATTGTTAGTTATTACACAATCCCACGAGCAAATTTCAATGGCTTCATCCACCCAGAGAGGGGAAGAATTTTGCTATGAAATCTCAAATCTGAATGCCAGTGCACTGCGATTCTTCACCAATCTTCTCATTCTGCCAACCACCTACTAAAGCACTTACCCAAATGCAACCAAAAACAGAAAAAAATAAAACAAAATATGGAAATGCCAAGAAAACTTGGATGGAGAGAGTTGAGAAGATAGAGCACGAGATGTTTCTACTAATTAAAAGTTCCAAACTTTCCATTCCATCTATATTTTCCTCCACTTTCTACGAATCCAAACAGACCAGGCAAAATCCAAAAATAACCGAAAAAAATAGGGCTCTATTTTTTTTTCTTTTTCGTTTACAATGAAAGGAAACTATAGTACAACAGTCTCCCTCCCATGCCATTGCCTTTATCTTTCTCGATCTCTATTCCAGTCATTACAGCCCACAGGTATATATATAATATATCATGATGTTCTCATGACGAGCTAGCAGCCTCGCATGCATACAATTAAGGACATAAAGTAAGATGAGAAGAACTCAGCAAAGAATGGAAAAGATGAAAACAACCGCCGCAAAGTGGAATCCTCCTTGTACAAATGATTCTCTCTTTTGTTCTTAATTTCCTCTTCTTTTTAGCTCGATGCCAGATCTAGCTAGTCTCACTTGTCTAGCTAGCTAATATGAGAATCTTTTATTTATTTATTTATTTTTTAATTATGTTCTATATATATATACCTAGCTATATATATATATATATGTATGTGTATGTATGTATGTATATGTAAGCAGCTGCATTACATGAACATGTACGTTAAATTAAGGTCAAATTGTATTCTTATTGGTGCATTCACGAATGTTTGCATGCATAGGCCAGGCCATCAGTACTACTCCACCTCTAAATATATATATATATATATATATATATATATATATATAAACACACACACACACGCACGCTAGAAGCTGCTAGGGCTCCATATAATTTTCTTTAATGCAAGAGTTAAATGGAAGCTAGCAGAAGATAATATATTACTAAATTTGAGAAGAGACTTTTAAGGCCGGCATGTGCGTATATTTGAAAACTTTTGATTTCGTTTCTTACGTCACGAGATACCTTTCCCGGCAATTAATTTAATTTGTACGCATACATCGATCATTTAATTTATATATACAATATTTGTGGGTATATATATTATTATATATATATATATAAATGTTAATGAAGCCCCTTAAACTTACTGTTTAAATATCTTACACTCATGCATTTTAATTTTTTTATTTTTTTTACTTAATGGTTAATAAAGTAATTATTGATGAAATTATATTTTTATTTTTTTTAATAATTAAGAATATTGAAAAATACTTGAAATTTTTTTTTTTTAAAAAAACAACAAATTTATAATCAACTGTACGCTCAACGATAAACACTGGTGGCTCGCCAGCACCGTTCATACATATATGAGCCTTGCTACTCATCATTCACACACACTACGTACACATCATACTTCTTATTTTTTATTTTTTTTTTATTCTTAAATTTATTGAATTCTTTTATTCATCATTCATATACCACACATTTGATAAGAGAAAAAAAAAATATGATGTATAGTGCATAGTGATGATAATAGAATTTATATATATATATAGGAAAATACTAAGCGTCACGCTCCTAGCTCTAGCTAGGAGCTACCGCTGGCATTTTTTTTTTCTTCTATTTTTGTTTTTAATTCATAATTAAGGAAGTCTTTTTTAATGATATTGTGAATTTTTTAAAATATACATTTAAAAGTATTAAAAAAATACATGTAAAAAAAAGCAAAAAAGAAAAAAACGCATCAAAATAACTAGCGGGAACCAAGAAAATAATACTCTCACGACTGATTCTTATAGTTTGGTTTTATTTTTATTTTTTTTACTTAGTGATTAAAGAAGTATTTTTTAATAATATTGTGATTTTTTTAATTTTTTTTAAAAATATTTAAAAATATAAAAAGATATATGTAAGAAAAGACAGCAAAAAGAAGTTAATTAGGTAGCTCTAGTAGTAGCTGGAGCGGTGGTCGTAGTAGGATCCATATATATAGGAAAACACTACTTTGCCTTCCCATTTGTACCACTCCATTTGACCACTTGTCACTTACTGATTAAAGAAATGATTTTAAGTGTATTGAAATTTTTTTTTTATTTTTTAAAAATCTTTAAAGGTATTAAAAAAATATGAAAAAAAAAAAACGCTAGGCGTATCCGCCCAACGGTAAAAATGGGGCGGTAGAGTAGCCGCACCCATATATATATGAGTCGGGCTACTCTGCTGCCCAGAGTAGCCCATTCGTTTTAACCAATAGGCAAATTTTGTATTTTTATTTTGTATTTTTTTTTCTTTTCAGATTTTTTTAACATATTTAAATATTTTTAAAAAATAAAAAAAATATCAATACACTAAAAATTACTTTTTTAATCACTAAGTAAAACAAAATTTTTTTAAATAAATAAATATATAAGTGGTTAAATTGAGTGGACAAAATGAAGAGATAAACTAATGTTTTCCTCTATATACATATATATATATATATTTATATTTATATCCACTTCATGTACTAGTGTACTCTAACCTAGCTAAGACATGTCTGAGTAGCTAGAAGTACTTTTAGGTTATGTTTGGGGATAAAGATGAAAAATCTCATCTCATCTCATCATTACATATTTTTTAAATTTTTATATAAAATATAATAAACAATTCAACTTTTTTAAATTTTAATTTAACTTTTTCAAATTTCAAAACAATAATAATATTAAAAAATAATATTTTAAACTTTCATCTTAATACTATTTATAAAATTTTTAAAAATTTTTATCTTATATTAACATCCAAATATATCCTTTGGTGGGCAGAGGAAAATAAATAAATAAAATGTCAAAATTAAGTGGATGGGCTAGCTAGCGGCATTTCCAGCACTACTACAGTACGACCTACGTACAAACACTCGATCGTCAGAATAAAATATATGGAAAATGCTTTAGGACCCGAATTTGGATCCCGAATGAGTGTCTCAAAAGTTTTTTTTTTTTCTTTTTAAAAACTTAGTGATTAAGAAAATGTTTTTAAATGATATTGTGAATTTTTTATATTTTTTTAAATATTTATAATGATTAAAAAAATATGTAAAAGAAAAAAACAAATAAAATACACTATTCGGTGAACTTCTTCGGGCTACTTTTTCGGTAGCCCTAGCACTACTCAAAATATATTATCGGTCGTGGCCGTTCATGGTTTCGACTTTCGAGGGATGATGTGATATGAGAAATTAGCTACCTGGCTGCTGCGAGTTGTTGGATACACAATTTTTTTATTTTATTTCAATTATTATAATTTTTTTAAATTTTTATATAAAAATATAATAAATAATTTAATTTTTTTAAATTTTAAAATAAAAATAATATTAAAAAATATATTCTAATAATATTTTATTTAATTACTATTTAAAACATAATATCTCATTTCATTTAAACTGTCTATCCAAACTCTTCCAACCTTCCAAACTTTATAATAATTAAGGCCGTCCTAATAATTTTAGCTGAGAGATCGAGGGTTTTCTTCCTAATTTGTCTGGTTTTATTAAAATATATGTGTGTGGTGGGTACTGTTTTATGCAGTGAAGTTCATTGCCCTTAGACGTTTAAGGGAAAAAGTTTGTTAGGATAATGTAGTTTTATTTCGAGCACGTCTTCCAAATGATACATGAGTAGTACTACTACTACTCTATTCTTGATTAATACCTTAGGTATATATGCATGTGTTTAGGTAGCTAGGTAAGCTACGTAGGGAAGATAAAGTAGCTAATAGCTAGCTACCAAGTTATAAGCGTGTATATATATATACATATATTCTTAATTATTATTCTTAAACTATTTAGTATTAATTACAAGACGTGGATGACATATCAATTACTAACGAGCGTTGTTCCTGTTACCGCTCCCAGCGATAGTTGGGACCTACCGTTAGTTATAGAATGTATTTTTATTTTTTTAATGTTTTTATATATGTATCTTTTAACACTTTTAAATATTTAAAAAAAAATAAAAAAATTATAATATTATTAAAAAATATATCATTAATCATTAAGTAAAAAAAATTAAAAACTCTAAACAGTAGAGTAGAACGGTAGAAGAGAGTGGTAAGCGTAGTATTATTTATTGCAGATTGATGTAGCATTATTCTTATTTTTCTTTGTTTAGACTCTTATCATAGTAGTATATATATAAGAGGCAGCACTGAAGGAACTAAAAGAATTAAAAATTGAAAAAACAAAATCGTCTGACCTATAGATCAATCAAATATGGATAGCAATCGTAGTACATAACTGCGCGCAAGCTATTATAAATACTTGGCCCATGTTAAGTTTATATTTTAAACGGTAACGTTTCTCTAACTTTCAGATTACCCAAGCAACCTACAGACTACCACATGATAAAAGAATTCATAAAAAGTTCCAGTGAAGTAGAGACATGTTCATGATTTTTGCTTGTCAATGGAACATATTATTTGATATATTTATACTACTCTTCATCTTATATTTTCTTATCTTTAATCCTATAAAATAATATGAAAGCATGACATATTTTAAATGACTTCTTAAGTCAACTACTTAAAAAAGAAAGCCATTTAAAATGCGACACTACTTTTATTAACGTGAAATAAAATTCAAAATAAACATGGAATAACATTGATAGTGTTACAGAGCCTGGAGCGTCCCTGATCATGTTGCAGTTTGCACACGCGTTATCCATACTGTAAAATGCCAACATAACCTCAAATTCGTGCAGGCACTTGCAAAAGATATGCTTTTTTTTTTTTTTTTGTAAATTTTCATATTTTTTGCTGTATAGCAGCTGGTACATGTATACTGAGATACACATCCCTCGCTATCAATGTCTAGCACTTTAGCATTGTAAACATTAACCCACTATATATAACATCTTAGAAGACTCGCAGGCATCCCCAACCCAAAGGGGGAACATGAATGTAACATTGTAATCCATCCTCCATGGAGTGTGGATCTACTACAAAACAGACACAATGCACCTAACATAAACATATGCGAATGGGTTAAACATTGCGTTTCGACCACTCGGTTTTCGGTCTTAGTCAACGTAAAATCTTGTGGGTTTTTTTCAGACTTTGAGGGGTTTGCGACAAAGGAATCCGCTATCACCTTTCCTTTTTGTTATAGTCATGGAGGCTTTGAGCCGCATGGTGGAGGCTGTTGTAAGGGGGGATTTCTTGCTGGTTTTTCGATATGTAACAATAATAATGGTGTCAGCTCCATTTCTCACTTACTATTCACAGATGATGCACTAATCTTTTGTGATGTTGTTAATGACCAAATTCAAGCTCTAAGGGCCGTTGATCTGTTGTGCTTTGAAGCTGTTTCGAGACTCAAGGTGAACTTGGGGAAGTTAGAGTTGGTACCGATGGGGGGACGTGAGTAATATTGCTTCTCTAGCAGAGTTGTTGGGTTGTAAAACTGCCTCTCTTCCTATAAAATACCTTAGACTCCTTTGGGGGCATCATTCAAAGCAAAGAACATTTGGAATGGGGTGGTAAAGAAGATTGAGAAAAGACTATCGGGGTGGAAGCGACTATATCTATCAAAAGGGGGGAGATTATTGACACTTATCAAAAGTACCCTTCCCAACCTCCCCACTTACTATCTTTCTTTATTCCCATTATCGGTAAATGTGGCAAACCGGATTGAAAAGTTGTTTAGAGCGTTCTTGTGGGGTGGCATGGGAGAGAAAATTAAATTTCACATTGTAAGTTAGCAAAGGGTGAGTTGTCCGATTGCAAATGGTGGGCTAGGGCTGCGAAATTTGAGTAATTTTAATAAGGCACTCCTAGGGAAGTGGTTGTGGAGGTATCAATTGGAAGAGAACTCGTTGTGAAAAGAGGTTATTGATCACAAGTAAGGTAGTGTGTGTGTGTGTTGGGGGGGGGTCTTAAGGAATTTATTAGAAAAGGGTGAAAAACTTTTGAAAAACATATTAAGTTTGAAGTGGGTGATAGAGCAAGAACCCACTTTTGGTTCGATTCTTTGGAGTGGGGAGAGCCCTCTTTACACTGTTTTTCTAGTTGTTTTTAACTTGACAGAAAATCAACAAGCTACAATTTCAGAATTGATGTGTCGTGCAAATGGGACAGTAACTTGGAATGTCATTTTTACTAGAAATGCTCAAAATTGAGAACTTGAAGAGAGAGCAAATTTTTATAGCTACCTGTATTCAGCAAAGTTAGGAGGCAACTGGGTTGATTGTATGTTGTGGATCCACACGGGGAGAAAAAAGTTTACTGTTAAATCTTGTTATAAAGCTTTGATAGTCCAACAGCCCACATTCTTTCCATGGAAGGGCATTTGGAAGGTTTTAGTGCCGTCTAAAGTTGCACTTTTTATTTGGATAACTGCACTAGAGAAGATTTTGACGGTTAATAATCTAAGGAAGCGAGGTATGGTGATCACGAAATGGTGCTACATGTGTAAAAAGAATGAGAAATCGATAGATCACTTACTTTTACATTATGGGGTGGATGGGGAGTTATGGGTTGGTATCCTCAATAGAGCCAGGTTGAGTTGGCTAATGCCTAAAAGTGTAGTGGAACTACTAACATGCTAAAACAAAAGTCATAATAGCACTCAATTGGCAGTAGTGTGGCGAATGATACATTTGTGCTTAATGTGGTGTTTATGGTTGGAAATTAATAATAAGTGTTTCAACAACAAGGAGCGTGCATTGAGGAAAATCTGAAAATTTATTTGTATTTTATCTTTTTCAATGGTTTTATGCTATTGTACTAAAGGGTAAGAATGTCCATGAGTTTCTATCTTCTTTTCAACTCACTAGAATCTAATTAGGTGTCTAACTTTGTATACTTCTTATGTACTTGAACATTACCTAGTTTTATTCTATTTAATAAAAATTCTTACTTATCAAAAAAATAAATAAAAACATAAACATATGCTTTAAAAGAGAGGTTTTTGCTATTTGCAATCAGGCGTGTCAATACACCACTTGCCTTAAGGCCTATTACAATCATAAAATAAATAAATCAACACCAATGCTTTTTCATTCCAGCTGATGTAGCACCTAAGAGTAACCTGCAATAGTCCTCAAATCATTGGCCTCGTTTGTTTTTTACAGATGAGATAAGATAAAATGAGTTGAGATAAAAATTAAAAATTAAATAAAATATTATTATTAAATATTTTTTTAATATTTTTTTTATTTTTGAATTTAGAAAAATTAATTAATTTATTTTATTTTGTATGAAAATTTGAAAAAATTATAATGATTAGATGAGATGAAAATTTTATGAAAGTGAACGAGGCTAGGAACCTCTTACTTCGACATCCCATGGCATCACAACTCCTCAATTGACTCTGGTGCAGTACTGGTACCACTGCAGATACAACATTGAGCATCTTCCCAGGAATAAAGCTCATGACTGCCCAAACAAAAAGTACGGCAGCTAATACCAATAGCAATGCTTCAGTTGCATGTACAAAATTCGCAAGCTTTGTGACGCACTATTTGGTACTAATACATACCAGGATGCATCACAGATTCACAATCACTAGGACCACCGAGAAAGGTGACCCATGCATTGTACCAATGGTGCAAATTGCACGCTTTTTTTTCAAACATTTTTTTAAACCCCTTTAAACATTTTGAAAAAAAAAAGTTCACAAAGTCATTAAAGACAAGCTTCCTTAACCATTAAGTAAACCAAAAAAAAAAACACACTCGCAAACACACAAATAGGTAGCTTCTCTTGGTAGCTTCTCTCGGTGGGAGAAGCATATTCCTTGGGAAAATTTCAAATTGACGAGTTTGGAGTTATGACACAAATATGGCTAGCACTTTCCCTGGGTTATTACATTTGACATCATAGCCAAATTCTCAACTAGAAATGTAGTATTGGAGCCATGTCACCTACAATGAATTGCCTGACAAGTCAAGATTTTTTTTAAGCAGAAGTCAAGAATTCAAAGAGTGGTGAACAGTCCCCATATTGCCTGATATAGAGAGGTTATTGCCCTTTATAATAATCTAATGGGCTGTAACATTGACTAGTCCTTTGGAGTATAAACGCAGATGAGGCTTGGGCTTTCCTTGGATATAGAATATTCCTAAATAAGCCTTGTGAAATTGAAAGATCTAATCCATGATCTAAGGCATCACGTTCTATAGGCGAGCTTACCAGGCTGTACGTTGTCCATAAAATTGCAGCAAAAGAAAGAGTGGCGTGCCTAAAAAAATGTTGTCATTTGCTGAACTTCCCATGTGACTGCCTTCCTCATGTATGTTACACACACGAGAATTGTAAAAGTACTGCTTTCTCTTCCTAGGAGTAATGTGATTGATAGAATTACAGGTATATGTTTTATACATCATTACGTATTGCATCAGTTTTAATCCACACTTTCCCCTGTAACATTCCGCACAACTCTTAACTCTTCAATGCAAGGTAACTTCACTATTCAACCTCTCTCTCTCTCTCTCTCTCTCTCCCCTATCACCTGAAACATATTGCTTATGTTGCTGAGTAAAGACACACCCCGTTTAACCTAAAGGCTGACTAAAGTCACTCTGTTTAACCTAAAGGCTGAGTAAAGACACTCTATTTAACCTAAAGGGTGGTGAAAGCCACTTTAATTTATTTCTATTAGTAAAGCGAGGGGTGCAAAAAAGAACTTCCTGGGAGGTCACCTATCATGGTACTACTCTCACCCAAGCACAATTAACTATAGAGTTCTGATGGAATCCGGTGCGGTGCATTGGTGTTGGTATGACCAAACGCAAAGCCACGTGTATATATATAGGGGTATTACGACTTAATCAACAGACTACATAGATTTATGCTCTTCAATTCTTATAATCTGTTTCTCCTAAGTAATAAAAAAGATTAAACTTCACACAGTAAAGAAAGAGAGCCCCTAAGTACGTTCGGTGCAAGGATACTAGGTTTAAGAAAATGTTTTTGCAGTAAAATGTTTTTTTGACCAAACCCCTCACACCTTCAATCTGATTGCATGCTAAAACCTTCTTGTCACCATCCATTAATACTGGTAATGCTCCACAACTCAGCATATGATGAACTCCATATGAGTCAAATTCACAAATCTAGAACTGCATGCACCAACAGTTCCCATGTTGAACAATAATTGAAAACTTACATGCTAAGGCCTAAGATGAACCGGAAGGCTTATATACAACAATCAACTAAAAATGTGTGAAAAGTTTTTAAAAAATGCTTGCAGAAAACGCTAAAAAGAGAAGAGGCTCGATAATTAGGTCAACTCAACCCCAAGGGGTTGGCCCAAGTGGTGAAAGCCTTGGTCTTGGGGCATCACTCCTTTCGAAGTCCAAGGTTCAACACCTCATGGGTGCAAGCAATCCTTTGGGACCACACCTCCTAGTGAAAAGCCAGCGATTTAACCAGTTCTGTGTAGGAAAACTTCCAAGGGTGCGGTGCACCATGCACAAGACCGGGGTTTACTCCGCAGGGGTGGGTCCAAAAGGCCCCGCCTTGGAGAGGTTCCCCGACATCATAAAAAAAAAAAATTAATTAATTAATTAAAAAAAAAAAAAGGTCCACGCTATCTAATAAAAAACAAAAAATTAGGTCAACTCTCGAATTAACATACCATGCTTTCACGATTCGAAGGCATAGAATACATTCAACAATTTAGAAACTAAACACAACCTAAAGAGAAGAAAATTAAAGGTACGGATAACTAAAGAAATCAACATAAAACTTCAAAATATTTCGAATCCTCTCTCATTACCGGTTAAAATACAAGCAACAATAAAATTCTTAAACATATCCACAATAATTATGTTTCTCAAACATCAATAATTCATAGCATGAAACCACAGAAGATCGACCCACATAAACCTAGACAGAACCAACAGCAGATTACACCCCCACGGAAATACTATAATTTTTCTATTTCTTGGTACTGCTTTTACCTCCACCGGAGGCGTCCCCTCCCGAACCCGCCTGTGCCGCTTTCTTCGCGGTCTTCTCTTGCAGCGCCTTTGCGTCCCTGCCCACACAATCCAAAATGAAAACCAAACTTACAAAAAAATTCAGAAGAGTGAAAAAATAAGAAGAAAAACAACAAAGAAGTAAAGCGAAGAGAAAGAGAGAGAGAGATGAAGGAAAAGGACCTCTCACGACGCTGTTCAGGGGTCAAACCATCGTCTTTGCCCTTGGCACCCTTGCCGCCGCGAGCCTGAGCCCGCTCGCGATCGCGATCTCTCTGGTTGCCGCGTGAAGATCGGAATTAAGGGAAACCAAAACGAACTGAACGAACGAACATAAGACAAAAGAAATTGTTACGTCGTAAAGCAAGTATTCTAACCGATTAGATGCACAAAATTAAGGACTTCAGAAGCATAAGAAAACCCTAAAATCCAGAAAAAGGATATGAGTCATGGTCAGATCTGATGTGATCGAGACGAAGCAGAATTGAGAAATCGGAAGGTAAAGGTCAATGGGAGTGCCGGGAGAGTGGATTATTCTCTTTTATTATTGTGCACCGCTTATTCTATTCTACTCTCTCTCTCTCTCTCTCTCTCTCTCCCGATTTTTTTGTTCGCTTCTGATTCTAATTTGAATTAATTACGTTTTACTCCTCCAACTTTCACTTAATTTATAATATATTTTTAAGACTATAAATTATATTAAAATAGACTTTCAAATTTTTAGAACTTTTCAATTTCTCATTTCATCTACTAGTAACATTAAATCTAACAAAAATTTACTGAAAAGATATAATTTTTATCTAATTTTTTTATCATTAATCATATAAAATATAAAATAATATATGCTATCAATTAATAATAAATCATTAATTATTAAATAATTTCTTAAATTATTTTATACCTAAATTATAAACAAGTATGAATAATCTATGTACATAATGAAATTATTTAATATTCATTAACCATATATAAATTAATAAAAAAAATATTTAATGATTTATAATTTTTATTAATTGATAACATATATTATTTTATATTTTATTTGATCAATGATAATAAATTAGATAAAAAATTACATCTTTACGATGAATGTTATACACAGGAGCAGCACGTGTAGTGAATTTTTATTAGATTTAACACTACTTGTAGACAGAATGGGGGATTGGAAAGTTTTAAAAGTTCAATAGTCCACTTTGATGCAATTAATAATTTCAGAGGCACATTGTGAATTGAGTGAAAATTCAAATGGGCAAATTATAATTAACCATTCTAATTTTGAAAATTCTATTTCATGTGCTTTTGTTTTCGTCTAATGCCTAACTTGGATACACGAATATCTCACTACTATTATTTTATTATTATTATTTTTTATCTATTTTTTTATTATTATTCATTACTATTCAATATTATATTATTATTTTTTCACTACTATTCACAGAATATCTGACTCCGTTTAGATTCAGAGATGAGTTAAGATGGTTTTAGATGATTTGAATAAAATATTGTTAGAATATTATTTTTTAATATTATTGTTGTTTTGAGATTTAAAAAAGTTGAATTGTTTATTATATTTTGTAAATGTGGACAGATGGGCCCCCCGTCTGCCCCGCCCCAGTGTGGGTGGGACGAATCCCCCGTACGCCAGATCCACCCTCTCCCCCCCAACTTTTCACTTTTCCTTCATATAAAGAAAAATCACTAATTCTGAAGAAAACATGTATGAGAAATCTCATAATTTAAACCTTGAATGTACATGATTTACATCATACGTATACACACATTTATAATTAGTATGGTACTTAACATGGGCTACCAAAAAGGCTCATACATAGCATATACAATTACCTTTTTATCACCAAAAAGCATTTGAATAAAAAGGAGCATTTAGTAGAAGAAAACGTTAAGTAAGGAGCATAGTCATAATTACTTACCTCAAAGCTTTACTCTTTGATTCTCTTTGAACTTGAAAAATTCCTATTCAATGAAATGGAACAAGTACATAAATATCCATTTCACTCTAAGCTTCACTAACTAAAACCCTTAACTAGAGGTTTACTCTAATTCCAAGAAGGAATTAAAGTGCTTTCCTTAACTCCTCTTCACTTAATGGACATTATCTTCAAAACACAACCTTAACACATTTAACTACCCACCATACATGACACTAAGCCAAAACATTAAAACCATCATTTCAAGCATTTTAAAGAAACTCATGAAAGTGACTAATAGTATGCTTGCTGTCCATTTAAAACCATTAGATTTTCTACACGAAAGATATATGGAAATCATGGGTTAAAAATGTACAAATGGTTGTAATTTATTTAGGAATGAGAGGGAACAAGGAAATGCTGCAAATATAAAATTTTATTAAAGAAGGCATTTGATAGCTTTTAAAATCATGTGGGAAGCCAATTTAAACAAAGGGTTAAAGCTCACAAGATGATTGGTTTTTGTCCCTTGTTTCCAATAGTTTTTCATACAAATAATTTAACTTTGGTTGAGGAAAGGATGCAAGAGAATAATGGGAATGAAGTGAACTGTTTTAAGCCTCAAAATAGAGTGCATAGCAGAATTTTCTGCACCTCCATAGACAGCTAATAACCTTAGTGCATTCATGCCTTTAAATTTCCCTTACTTAACCAAAATATCAACTACATAATTAAACAATACTAGAGTTGTAGAAAACTTAAGAAAAACATCATATTTTTTTGAAAAAACATAATATAAACAGTAGGCATAGCACTCGGCAAACTCAAAACTCTCAAGCAAGTTTACTATTTCAATTAAAATTCTTAGTGGCTTACTTAGGCCATAAACCTTGAGGAAATTATGTTTAAAATTACAAAAATCATCATCTCTATTAATTTAACACATAACACAAGGACTTAACATAATTAAAATATGGTTTAAACTCAAGAAAACACAAGGAAGGGATACATAAAAAATATCTTACAAAGCACACGACTGGGAGCAAAACAAAGCACAACACAAAAGATATTATCCTTCCTCTATTCAGTTATCCCCAATTAGAAAGTCATGAGAGGAAACAAATGAGAAATCAGCCTAGGAACTACTAATCATTCGGCCAACACAGAGTTTCTAAAACCCAAATACATGGCACGAGTTGGCTTAGCACAGCTCAATCAGCACGAAATCATGGATAATAGAAGCATTACCTTCCTTTCAAGGTGCAAAACCAGCAACAAATAAGAAATGAAAGAAGAAATTTTGAAGCTCTCGACTGGTACACAAGCAAAGGATTTTTTTGAGAAAGCCCTAGGTTACAATCCATAGATTCGAAGTCCCCAAAATCATAAACTAGAATCATAGAACTCATTGGCATTGGTGTAAGGATCATGAGGTTGTGGGTAGTGTAGCAGCAAAAATGAACAAAAAAGTGGCTAAGTGTGGGAATTGAGAAGCTTGTGTTGTGGGAACTAAACATCAAAATAGTGCGTTGGGGTTTTAATGAAATGGTGTGCAGCAGGTGAGGGGGAAAGACATTAAGTGAAACGGTGCACATCAACAACGAATTCATGAGGGCAAAAAACTTATGACAAAATAACAGATTACGTGTAACAGAAATAACAGATTGTAGGCAACGGATCTATTGCAATATGGTGTCATTTTATCCATCTTTTTAGTCTATAAATACAGTGTAATTTATTAGAAGAAGACATTCAAGAATTAGCTTAAAGTTGTTTATTTCTTGTAAGGAGGTTCAAGGTTCCTCGAAAACCTTATTCAAGAATCAATAAAGTCGGTTCTTGGTTTCTATCCTTGTTTGGTATGTGTTATGTAATTCTGGAAGCTGCATACTGGTATCTTACAGATACCTTACAATTGGCATCAGATTGGACAATCCTCTCTTAGAGTATTCTTAGATGGCTGAAGGCACACGAGGGGCTATCAAAGACCAGGGCAAAGGGAAACAATAAGAAGTAGTTTACAGACAATTGGATGACCATAACAATGCAATCCATAGTATTGCTGACAAGTTAGAACAATTGTCTGATATAATTAAAATTTTGGTTGAAACTCAACTAGTAGTTCAAAATTTTGGTTGGTAGTGGCGAAGACAGATTGGTTTTACCTCGAGGAGTGAGGCTAGAATTTTCTCATTTTGATGGAACTGATCCCTCAGGTTGGATTTTTAAAGCAACCCAGTTTTTTTATTACCATCAGCAACCTTTGAATCAAAGATTAATGATAGCAAGGTATCACATGGTAGGAGAGGCTTTGTTCTGGTACCAAGATGCCTTATATGGGGAAATTTTTAATAGTTGGGATACTTTCATTAAGGCATTGCAAATTAGATTCGGACCCACTGCCTATGATGATCCTATGGAGGCTTTAATTCGCCTCAAGCAGACCAGTACAATTACCATTTATAAGGCTCAATTGGAGGCTTTGTCTAATTGACTTAAGGGTCTTTCTGAAAAACATAAGCTGAGTTGTTTTTTGAATGGGTTAAGGGATGAAGTTCGATTGCCAGTTAGAATGCTTAATCCTGTTAACCCTAATGCTGCATTTGGATTAGTTAAGATCCAAGAAGAATATGTGATGGCTTCAAGAAAATCAACCAGATTTATGAGCAGTAATTTTGATAAAGGGCATTCTGAGATGCCTAATGATCGAGGTCAGAAGCTTGTAGGACATGTTAAGAGAGTTTTTTCTTCACAAATGGATGAGAAAAGGAATAAAGGGTTGTGCTACCATTGTGATGAAAAATGGAGCCTAACTCTTGTCTACAAAAAGCCTAGAGTGTATTTGTTACATGGGGAAGGGAATGAAGATTCTTTGTTGCAAGAATCTAATGATCAAGAAGAAGAATCAGAAGCAAATGTTGACAGCAATGAGGGAGGGATGGAAATTTCTATACATGTATTGTTAGGTTGCATAAATAGTAATTCAATGAAGTTGTTGGGAAGAATAGGAGGTGTAGTATTGAAATATTTTGGATCCACTCATAATTTTTTGGATCCCCTTGTTGCTGAGACAGTCAACCTGAAAGTTAAGAAGGACATTAGCTTGCAAGTTTGAGTTGCAGATGGAGCTACTCTTTTTAGTCATGGCAAATGTGAGGAAGTTCTAAAGTTTTAAAACTCTAAGTTCCTAATTCCTTTCCATGTGCTTAGTTTGGGAGGATGTGATGTGGTTCTAGGAGTTTAGTGGTTGAAGACTTTGGGGCCCATTATTTGGGATTTTTTTACTATATCAATGAGCTTCAAAATTGGTCAGTCTGAGGTGAAATTGAGTGGTATTTTGAATGCAGATTTGAAGTTGTGTGAGGGGACGGGATACTTGAAATCTTCTTTTGTTAACCAACAAGGTTGGTTTCTCCAATTGGTGGCACAAGATTCTGTTCAGTCAGTGAGTGATTGCGTGGAAGAAGTGACTGCAGTTGTTAATGAATTTGCAGACATCTTTGCTGAACTCATAGGGTTACCTCCTAAGAGGAGTTTTGATCATCAAATTCTCTTGAAGGATAACACTATGCCTGTCTCAGTTCAACCTTACAGATACCCCCCATTATCAAAAGACAGAAATACAGAACATTGTTAAAGTGAAATCTGGAGTTGTGAGGCCTAGTCAAAGCCCTTTTTCTTCACCTGTTCTTTTGGTAAAAAATGTTGACGGTTCATGGAGAATATGCATTGATTATGGTGCACTTAATCAAGTAACTATCAAGGATAAGTTTCCCATCCTTGTTATTGATGAATTACTTGATGAACTATTTGGTGCACATTTTTTTTCAAAACTGAACCTTGGATCTGGATACCACCAGATTAAGGTTAAGGAAGGGGACATTGAAAAAACAGCTTTTCAAACTCATGAGAGTCATTATGAGTTCTTAATAATGCCTTTTGGGCTTACTATTGCACCTGCAACTTTCCAAGGCTTGATGAATGACTTATTCAAGCCTTCTCTCAGAAAATTTATCTTGGTGTTTTTTGATGACATCCTTTTTTACAGTTCTTCTTTAACTAATCATTTGAAGCATTTGAGGATGGTTTTGGAAGTCTTGAGGCAGCACACTTTGTTTGCAAAGAGGTCTAAATGCACGTTTGGCTTACAAGAGGTTGATTATTTAGGCCACTTAATTTTAGTTAAAGGGGTAAGAGTAGACCCCTCTAAGCTGACTGCAATGGTTAATTGG
>QEOT01002058.1:22546-47784 GCA_003123785.1 Pterocarya stenoptera
TTTTAAACTCAATTATTATAATTTTTTTAAATAATACACAAATGATTGAGTATCCTTTACTTTTAAACTCAGTTCAGCCATTCAAACACTCCAGCATTAAATTCGGTGAGCTTCCTTTCCTGTAGATAGGCATGATTAGGTTGACAAATAGTATATTTTATTATTTTTTATTTTTTATTGCCGTCAAACCACATCAAAATTCCTGACAAAAGCTTCTTCTTCTTCTTCTTATTCTTTTTTATTTTTTATTTTTTATTTTTTTTGTTATCATTTCTCTCGATTTGTGCAGGGGACAATTTTTTTTTTGTCATAAATTCGTTGTGAACAGCGTGTGGGAAAAAAAATTGAGGTCTACAGTAGTGGGTCTTAAATTTTTTACAATTTTTTATAAATACATCTAAACTCATCTCAACATTCAAACACAATAAAAACTCATCTTAGGTAGACTTCACCAAACTCAGTCAACAATCTCAACTCACTACAATTTATAAAAAACTCAATTCAGCTCAACTAGTTCAGCATCCAAACACAACCTAATTCCAAAATAAAAATTATATTAAAAAATTATATTATAACAATATATTAACTTTCTATTATTTTTATTTAACTTTTTTTCTCTTTTTCTAAAATCTCATAAAACATCTCAATTCAAACAATTTCATTATTATTGATGGATCATCTCATCTAATCTCATTATCCAAACGAGACTTAATACTAAGATATTTCGATGCATTAATGTAGATCTATCGAGAGCTTTTTCATCACATTTTGATTATTATCCCAAGTTCCCAACGATAATAAGAATTCTGTCATGTTTTCATTTGAACTTGCACTCATATTACATGAATCTGAATGGCCCAATTTTTCAAAAATGCAAATTGCAATACGTTCATGTTTGGATTTAGAGTTGATCTCAACTCATTTTATTTAATCATTATAATTTTTTAAAATTTACATATAAAATATAATAAATAATTTAATATTTTTAAATTTCAAAATAATAATAATATTAAAAAATAATATTCTAATAATATTTAGTTCAACTTTCAACTTTTATCTTATTTTAATTAAGTATGCATATCAAACATTACAAAACCAATCCTAATAGAGACATTTGGGAAAAATGAGCATTCAACATCTTAAGGCAAGTCTCTATCCATTGCAATACAAAACGATCGACCACCATCTTTGACGTGACGCCATCCATGACTTCCCGCTTAACTGATTGTTCAAAATTGTTATTGATTTTTTTGCCTCATTTCTCAAAATCATATAAAAGATTTTAATTCAAATTATTTTTAACTCAAATATTTCACCACTATTTATAAATTATCTTAACTCATTATTCAAATCAGCCCTAAGTGCAATTGCACTTTTGTTTTTCAAATATTTTTTAAACACTTTTAAACTTAAAAAAAATTTACAAACTCAGTAAAAATCATTTCCTTAACCATTATATAAAAAAGCCACTTTGGAAGGCACCATTCTCGGTCTTCCAAGCATTTTCGTTTTTCAACTTGTAATGTTTATGTAAAATAAAAAGAAATAAATCTGAAATTTAATTCTACAGTAAATCGTAAAAGCATAATTATATATATAAGTTACATCTTGGTAAAGTTATTTTAAAGAGAACTTCCATTTTGAACAAAAGATCTATAATTTTTCATATAGATATATATATATTATACATATATATGTATGTATGTATGTAGAAATAAGACTATAAAAAACACAACTTAGCATCTCCATTAGATTTCTTATGATAATCTTTCATGCAATAATATTCATCTATTATTATTTTTATAAAGATATTTTAAAGAATATTAATGTTTTCAAAAAAAACTAACAAGTGGATATTTTGGTGCCACATTGAGTATATAATACTACAATTGAGGCCTAAAAGAAACTTTTTCTTGCTTAATGAAATTTGAAGGATAAAAGTTTTCAACTATTTTTTCATACAAAATGTCATCCTTAAATGATTATTCTAGTGTTTATTTCATTTTAGATATTATATTAAGAAGTTTAGTATCGTATAATCAAGAAGTTAGAGTCCCTATTTATAAATTTTTTATTCTCATACATTTAATTTTAGTTTTAAGATTTTTTAGAATTTAAAGAATTGTTAGGGGTAAAGAATTAATTTTGAAGGGACCATGTTATAGTAAATACATGATATATAGAAATTAAATAAAATTTTGGACCATATAAAAAAAAAAAAGTTGAAGAGAGATATTTCTATGTATATAATTTTTTTGGGGGGCCAATTTTCATATACATAATTGATAATTTTTTGAGAAAAAAAATAGGAAAAATTTTAAATTATAAAAATCTTTGGGAGGGTTCCACCACTGACCAGTAATCAACAGATTTTAAAACAAACAGATGGCCATAAATGATCCCAAAAAGGATTCCAGTTTATTTGACATGTCACATTATGGATGTCTTTAATCACAAGCTGTAGATGTTGGCATTGTAATTTTAAATCACAACAGTTGATCAATAATACATTCAGTTTCAAAATTACGATGATACACAATAGAATTACAATTTTACCTGCTTGTCATCCAGCAATATTCTACACTACATTCCCTTGATTTTTCTTCCCGTGGAAACAAATGAAAACTACATATATATTTTGTATTCCACTATTCCTCAAACTACATAAAAATATATATTGTTCAATTACTTGATACATAATGCTTGCTTATCATTCAATCCAACTTGTTACCCTATGCAAGTTCCTAAGAATGCTATCGCTACTATAACCAAAATTCTTCTACTTACATCTGATGAAGACGGTGCACCAGAGAACTTGATTCTGTGAGCCTGATCACTGCAGACAAGAAAGAAACAAATAAAATTATTGGTTAAGGTGATGGAAGGTGTTTGTATGAATTGTATATTCATGATGGTATATTTGGAAGATTTATGGAAAATTAACTCAAAGAAATGATGGAAAGTAACTTTTCAGTATATATAAATATATATATATTTTTTTATGTCGAGGAACCTCTCCAAGGCAGGGCCCTTCGGACCCACCCCAGCAAAGTAAACCCCGGTTCCGTGCACCGCACCCTCGGAATTTTCCCTACACGGAACTGGTTAAATCGCTGATTTTTCACCAGGAGTTGTGGCCCCTAGAGATTGTTTGCACCCAAGGGTATTTAAACCTTGGACTTGGGGAGAGCATACCCCCAGGCCCAAGGCCTTTACCACTTGAGCCAACCCCTAGGAGTTAGTATATATATATATAGATTATTGCAAATGCTTTTGATTTCCATTGCATAAATATAGTATAATAATTGAACTGACAAGGTGTAGTTGTGTTTGCCTTCTTACCTTTGTAACGATGAAAGTAAGCCGCAATATATAGTATTTTCAGGCAAAGGAACTTCCGTGCCATCATTCTCTGGGTTTACTACATTCACATAAACTTCTTGCCCCAGATACCATGAATTAAGATTCTCTGCACGAAGGTTCCAAAGGCCGGCATTGTCAAGAGAAACTAAAATGGCTGTCCAAGCTCCAGGAAAGACCTGCTCTCAAGAAGAAATAAGAATTTACCAACATAATATTTCAATGTTTTTTCCCTTTTGTTTTCTTTTTTTGGATTTCTTTTTTGTTTCTAGCTAATCATTTATAAACAAAGAATCAAAGATACACCACATATCTTGCCATTATGTGTGCGTGTACATGTGTGCACAAGTACTTCGATGGAGTAAAAACAAAGAGAGATTTAGATATGAAAATTCCTATTATCAAACTAGATCGTGCGAATATAAGTGGAATGAGTATACTAGCATATAAGGGGAATGAGCATTCACATTGGTTTATGCATATGCATATGCAAAATCATCTCTTTTGGAGATCCACTTTGCCATTCAAGCAAACTCCCACATTGGCTTATGCATATTTGAAGCAAAATAATAATAAAATATGATTATTTTATTATTATTAATTTTTTGCCTAATTTTTTTTTTTTTAGAGTTAGCAATTAGCACCCAGTAGAAATTCCATTATTTAACCTATGCTCAAAAACAACAATTTCATGCATCCAAATTTAGCAATTCCTTCCAATAAAAAAAAACAAAAAATAGCAATTCCTATAATAAAATACATCAAATTTATATACATCAAAAATGAATCCCATGTGCTCATAAAATAATCCCCTTGGGGGGTGTTGGAGAGAGAGAGAGAGAGATAGTGGGAGGAGAGAGAAATAATGAGTAAAATATGTTTTGTGGAGTGAATAGTAGATCTCCAAATTTACATAGATATTGTTCATAACTAGCTAAATATTTGGAGATACATAAGTCAATGTAGAGCAATTTAGACTCATTATGCAAATATGACTTTGCATATGGAGATGCATAGACCAATGTGAATGCTATGTTCACCTTCAGCAATCGTACACAAAGGTGTCGAATGTTTTCTGGCATCCAGATATGTGTGCTTTTCATGTGTCAAATCAATTATTCGACTCACAAAATGTTTCTATGAAAAGATTTACTTCATCTAGGGTGACTGTTTTATAGAATTCTGAATATGTATCACTTCTGAATCGATTTCTTCCCGTAGCTAGATTCTAGTATCCAATCTTAGGTATCTTAAATCTATTAGTATGAGATATACTTAAGATTCAATATTGAAAGGGGCTACCTGGCAAACGCTGATAGCATTACGTCACAGTGGAAATCAAAATGGTTCATTTTTTAGATTTCAAAGAGGATATTTCCAGAAAATTAAACACCTAGGATTTGCATTTCATTTTGACAGTATGCCTGGTAGGTTCCTAATGTAGTGAGAGGCAGGGAGCATCACAAACACACAATCCCCTAGACCCATTCTGCAATTCTTCCATGTAGATAATCCAAAGAAAATTAGAATTCATACAGATTATAGATCTCCTTAGCATTTAAGATAATCTCTACTTTTCTTTTCCTAAATTAAGCTCAATCACCGTCCTAGTTATTGTCTCTCCCATCCCTCCATTGCAGTTTTCCAATGCAAAAATTGCTTCACCAGGTGATCTCTCTACAAAAGCATTTTGGGTCAAGATTGAGAGACAGGCATACCTGTGTAGTGCAGCGAGCAACACCATCCCATTTGTTATAAGTGCCTCTGCTATTCTCTGTCCACACTCCAAAATCCATACTACAGTTGCAACATGAAATTGTCCAAATCAATCTTTTAACTACACAAACTAGAAATTTTCAATTAAGGACATCAAAGCTAAAGGCTCACCCCACAACAAAGAATGCATAGCCATCCATGTGGTAGCTCTGGACGGTTGTATCATTGTTTTGAAAGATGATTTCCATAAATCCTTTGTGAGTACCATTAATTAGAGATGTATCCATTTTGGAAGGCCTGTTCATCAATCTATTCGGGAAATCCAGCTTGTAGACTCCCAGCAAGTTGAACTGCTGCGCGAGCTTTAGGGGTGTTGAAGGTGGCAAATAGGAAATGCCATTGAGGGTAGTACGCCACTTCCCACCTATAAGCTCTGGAGGTCTATTGAGGATCACATATACATCCGTTACTGTAATTTGACCATATTTGAAAGATCCCTGTGGGTTTGGACGAGCAGCACCAGCAGAGACATTCCACCTGAAAAGCACCATGGAGATGAGAATGTGACAATAGTCTGCCCAGCATCCATGACTAATCATCCAACACAATAACAATGTTGCTTTGCCCTCCGACAAAAATGTCAATCGTAAGCAGTTGAAAAGATAATTTATCCCAGATCACCTAACTTATTAATGTTGAGACCAGGGATGAAACCATCTTTCAACCACTCACTTTCCTGCATAGGAAATGTTACTGATTGATGTAAGACTCTAAGAATCTTTGGTGAAGGATACAATATGTCCTTTTGGGATATTTATGTCATTAATCCAAAAAGAGATATACTTAACTACAACCTTATGGATCTTGCCTGATTCATTGAGAAATAAGAGTCGTATTCATTAGGAAGATCAGGAAGAGGACCTGAAGCAGGCCCTAGAGAGTTGAAGTAATGCAAAATGGCAACTCCAGTAGCCCTAACCAAAGCAGATGAATTGACAAACCGCGAACTTGCAACCACATAGTAGTCATGGCTAGCATTTTGATCCATCGTGACCAAGAATGAGTATGACTGACCCACATGAATATCCATGTCTGTGTAGTTCTGCTGAACCGTGTAAGATCCTTCAGTCTCCACAAGAAGTAAGTTATGATCTTGTATTCGGAAATTCAAGCTAGTTGAAATACCAACATTGTGCACCCGGAGGCGGTATGTTTTTCCTGTAGCAAATGAAATTTCAAACATTTGGCTATTACAAAAACTGCAACTAAGAGAAACAGCACATATACTTCATGTTAATTGAACATTTCCTCTCTTATCTCAATTTGGATTTCGGTGGCTTAAAAAATACTTCCAATATACAATTGTTAATAATTAAGAACAAATACGAAGTCTCCTTTTAATTCATCTTTAATATCCTCCTATCTAATTCAACTGCATTTCAGAATTTTAACCATACACTATATAATATCAACACTTTGGATTTTGTGAGAACTTTCCCCACCCCTTTCATTCCACAAGGTTAATCAAACATGCTTCTCACCATCTTTATGCAGTCCTTTCTGATACGTGAAAATAGGTTTATAGGTCATGCTTTCAAGATGAATTAATATTCTAAGTTGGAGATCAATTATTGGTCTCAACCTGGCCTTCATGTATAAAGATAAATAATATTCTAGGCTCATTGAGGTACATTTGGGAGTAGTACATGGCAAAAGAAATTTTATGATTATTCTATTAAATTTATTAACTTAGTCATGTAGAGGAAAACGGATTGATTTTAAGAATGTGAACTTATGAGCATGGATGAGAGCCTAGTGGTTAGGGTGCTGCTACTCAGCCCTGCCAAATGTACCGCTCAAAGGTTACCACTAGTGCATTTGTGTTTTTGTGTTTTTTTTGGCCGGGGGGGGGGGAACTGAGATGGATCTTTGGCTGCAGTAGAGGTTGTGGCCGCGTCGTGGTCACCACCTCTAGTCCACCCTAACGTTATAACTGTCTTTTAAAAAATAAATAAATAAAATTTGAAAAATAATCCTGTGTAGTATGGCCTTTCCAAAAAATAGTAGAATTCTCCTGTGGCGGTTTGTGATTGGTGGGTGTCCTAATCATAGGTGCACTCTCGGATCATTGGCCATTGCTGCTTACCAAATAATTAGTACAAGATTAGTAAGCTAACAATTCTATGTTTGCACTAAGGTAAGAAATGTGATTAGTTCATGAAGATATTTAAACTGATCAAAACTTGACGAATGGATGGTTATGATCTATTGTAAGCTGTTAGGGGTTTATAGGCTTACTGTGATTAGTTAAATTCAGTGGTAGAGATTTTACCGTATTAACATTTTCTCACTTTCAATTCAAGTCAATGTACAAAATAAGGCAAATACTAAAATGATAGATATTGGAATTTCAAAGTGATAGTAAGGCCTGGCTGGAAAGTGTTCTTGCTAAAAAGTTCAGTCTTCTATGGCAAAAGTCCTACTATTGAATTTAAAAGGTTGAGATCTAGAGAAATCCACCCCATAGGTTATGCTAGAAAATCTAAAGAATCCTGATCCATGACAAACAATTAGAATAGTCAAGAAGGTTAATGCTACATGATAGGCACACACATTGTAGAAAGTTACCTGGTTCAACGTTTATTGTCTGGTAAGCAATGCCATCTGGAACAACTGCCTGATCAAAGCGATAGGGACCAAGTCCATTAATGAGGATACCATCCGGAACTCCAAGGTCAGTTCCTTTTTCAACATCCTTCCTTAGTTCCTGTTTCACCATAAGCATTGGTCAATACCAAGGAAACCAACAAAAATAACCCTAACAAGACATACACCAACCTTATGACTCTTAGTATACCAGTCGCTAATGAAGATTGTAATATCTCCATCTGGCGTCCCGAAGGGCAGTGGAATCACTTCTCTGTTGTTGATGATGACTCCCCCATATCCACCTGCAGCTCTCTGAAAGCTTAGGGAAGGGAAGTAAAAGAAACTCCCTATTTGATCTTTGACCTGAAACTGATATGTCCAATTCCAACCAGCAGGTATTGGACAATTAGTCCCTGAAACACCATCTTGCCAAGAGTTCTTCCGATGTTGTATGCCATCCCTGCATTACACTAAGCAATATTAAGATTAATAAAGTTGATACATGCATTTCGCTAATTCTTTATGGTAGAAGTAGGTATACCATGTGAGAAGCAACGGCTCATCAAGGTCATTCTTGACATTGACAACAACATTCCAATTTGTAGTGACATTGAGAATTGGTCCTGGAAATTGCCCGTTAATCCCAATCACCTGGAATAATTGGATCAAAATTAATTGGCAAGGGGGGAGTAGCCAAGATATTAAGCACAATGTGGTATATAAACCACAACATAAAGATGTACACCGTAGTAAATGAATGCACAATATTACAGGAACACAGATAAATAAAGCCTCCACTCCAAAATCTAGGATCAGTATGAGAAAGAAATAATGGAAAAGTTGACCGTGCTTAAGCAGTCAACAGGTAAACCTCATCTTCGTTCCCAAGTTTAGGTCAATTACTCATAACTCATGCATCAAGTGAGAAAGGAATGCAGATGGTTAAAAAAATAAATGACACATTGACAGCATATTTGAAGAAGCACAAATATTAAGAGTAAAAATTAATAGGGAATCAAGTGTTGATGGGTACGAGGTTGGACAGGTTTCTTGTCTCTCCTTCTTGGGAAGCACACTTTCCGGAACTGTGTCAGAAACGGTCATTTCGGGTTTGCTCGGATCATTTTCCTATCTTGTTAGATTGTGGTGGTATTCCCAGGGGACGCGGTACTTCAAGTTTGAAAATATGTGGTTAGCAGCGAACGACTTTGTTGAGAAGGTCCCTGATTGGTGGTCTTCTTATCAGTTCACAGGTACCCCAAGTAACATTCTTGCAGGTAAGCTTAAGGCTTTGAAGCAAGATCTCAAGATATGGAACTTGGAAGTTTTTGGTTGCATTGACAATCAGAAGGCTACCTTAGTGAGGGAATTACAGGAGTTGGAGGGGCAGGTATTGTTGCGAGACTACTCAAATGAGGATTTGGTGAGGAAGAGTGTGGTGGTGACTGAACTGGAGAGGGTTTTGTTAATGGAGGAGACCTCGTGGCGACAAAGTTCTAGGGCCCTGTGGTTAAAAGAAGTTGACAAATGCACAAAGTTCTTTCATAAAGTAGCTAATTCACATCGGCGCAACAACGCTATTGAGACACTCACTTCTAGTTACCAAGTTCTCTCTTCTCTCCATGAATTAGAGAACCATATTGTGAATTAGTATGAGAACTTGCTTACGGAGCCGACCTGTTGGAGGCCAAAGCTCGATGGTTTGTGTTTGAGTCTATTGATACACAGAGTGCGTGTTGGATGGAAAGACCTTTTGAAGAAGATGAGGTCCATAAGGTTATTAGCAGTATGGCTAAAGACAAAGCACCCGGACCGGATGGTTTTTTGATGGGCTTCTTTCAACATTGCAGGGAGATTGTGAAAGCTGGTGTTATGCAGATTTTTAGTGAGTTTTATGATTTCAGGAAGTTTGAGAAGTGTCTCAATGCGAGATTCGTTGCCCTCATACCGAAGAAACATGGGGCGATGGAAATTGAGGACTTTCGCCCTATAAGTTTGGTGAGTGGGGTTTCCAAGATTATTTCGAAGGTTCTCACTAATCGGCTTAGCTTTGTAATGGGGCAAATCATTTCACAACCTCAGAATGCCTTTGTTCGGGGGAGACAAATACTCAATTCGGTGCTCATAGCCAATGAGTGCTTGGATCATAGGTTGAAGGAGGGCATACCTGGTATTCTTTGCAAGCTTGACATGGAGAAAGCATATGACCATGTGAATTGGGATTTTTTATTCTACTTGCTTGGGAGACGTGGCTTTGGTGATAGGTGGATTTCATGGATTCGACATTGTGTCACTACTATTAGTTTCTCGGTGCTAGTTAATGGCACACCTGCGGGTTTCTTCAACAGTTCTCGTGGACTGCGACAAGGGGATCCAGTGTCTCCTTTTCTTTTCGTCATTGTTATGAAAGCTCTTGGTCGGATGGTGAAGGCAGTTGTTGATGGAGGTTTTTTAGCTGGATTTTCAGTGGGTAATGGTACTAATGGCTCAATCATGATTTCACACCTCTTATTTGCAAATGACACACTTCTCTTTTGTGAAGCGGATCAGGGCCAAATCCAAGCTTTATGAGCACTCCTGTTATGTTTCGAAACGGTTTCAGGGCTTAAGATAAACCTTGGTAAATCTGAGATGGTGGCGGTGGGTGTGGTGCCTAGTATCGATAGCCTAGCTAATCTCTTGGGTTGCAAAGTGTCTTCTCTGCCTATGAAATACTTGGGCCTTCCTTTGGGGGCAACTTTCAAAGCTAGAGCCATTTGGGATGGGGTCATTGAGAAAGTGGAGAAAAAGTTGGCTGGGTGGAAACGGTTGTATCTATCGAAGGGGGGGCGGCTCACTTTGATCAAGAGCCCTTTATCTAATCTTCCGACCTATTTCTTATCTCTATTCCCATTGCCTGTAGGGGTGGCAAATAGGATCGATAAGTTATTTCGGGCTTTCTTATGGGGTGGCCTGCGGGAGGAAACTAAATTCCATCTTGTTAATTGGAAAAAAGTTTGTTCCCCAATCTCAAGTGGAGGATTGGGAGGTGCACAATCTGAAGATCTTCAATAAAGCGCTACTAGGCAAATGGTTATGGAGATATCACTTGGAGGGTGAGTCGTTGTGGAAGGAAGTTATTGATTCTAGACATGGAGGTGCTTGGGGGGGTTGGTGTACTAATGCAGTGAGGGGAGGCTATGGTGTGGGCTTGTGGAAGTATATTAGGGGGGTTGGCAGTGTTTTGAAAACATTATTCGCTTTGTGATTGGTGAGGGCACTAGAATCAGATTTTGGAAGGACGTTTGGTGTGGAGAGCGCTCCCTGGAGAGGGTCTTTCCAATTCTCTATAGTATAGCCGTAAACAAGGAGGCTTCGGTGGCAGATTTACTTACTTTTGCACATGGCTCCCCCCAATGGAATATCCTATTCACTGGGGATAACCACGATTGGGAATTGTCTACCATTTCAGATTTTTTCAGCTTGTTATATTCCTTAGGAAGTATAACGACAAATGGTGACAGGATTCGGTGGCGGTCATTAGTCAGCAAGAAATTCACAGTCAAGGCATATTATAAAATTTTGGCTTCACAAGGTAATGAAGCTTTTCCATGGAAGGGTATTTGGCGGTCCTGCGTACCTTCCAAAGTGGCTTTCTTTATGTGGACTGCTGCCCTAGAGAATATTCTGACCACGGACAATTTAAGGAAGAGGGGACTCATTGTGATGGATTGGTGCTATTTGTGCAAAAACCACGGAGAATCAGTGGACCATCTTTTATTGCATTGTGAGGTGACAAGAGCATTGTGGAATGGGATATTCAGACAATTGGATGTTGCTTGGGTTATGCCGTTTAAGGTAGTTGAGTTGCTTGCATGTTGGAAGGGCATACAAGGCTGCCCACAGGTGGTAGCTGCACGGAAGATGATTCCATTGTGCATTATGTGGTGCATTTGGTCGGAAAGGAATGCGCGGTGCTTTAAAGATAGAGAGCGAACAATGGAGGAGGTTCAGAATTTATTTCAGCATACTTTATTATTATGGTTTTCTGCTATTGTACCTAATGGAAGCAATGCGCATGATTTCTTATCTTTAATTTAGAGCTCTTAGAATGTATTTAGGCATTTTCTTTTGTATACTCCCCTTGGGCTATGCCTATTTATATTCACATCAATAAAGTTACTTCTTACTTATAAAAAAAAAAAAAAAAAGGGTTGATGGGTAGACCAAGAATAAAGTTCTAAGAGTAACATACAAATGTGGTGGACGTCACTTGGCAGGAAGAATAGTGCAAAAAAAGCATTAAACAAAAGGTGTCTTTATAGTGGTATTGATCTCCAGAAGCGAGAAGCAAATTCTCAAGATTACATTGTGACAAAGCAAGTAATTTATTTATTAGATTATGCAAGTACAAATGCCTGATTTTTGAATCAGCAAACTATTGTAGGACTTTGCACATCTAATACAATAATGTTGAAGGATTCAGATAAATTGAAAAGCACACTCATATGGCCACTACATGTTTCACAATTAGATTACTGAGTGATAGGGTCTCAATTACCACATTCAATCATTCGATTCTAGTATATGAGCTCACAAATTTTCTCAGATAGATTACAACTGTTTTGAGACGAAACTAGATTGAAACTTTTGGTTGTCAGTATGGATCTATTTAATTTATATTGTATAGCAACTGCTGGAAACATGTGGTTCATAGATTTCTACATCCGAGAGTTAGCTAATGATGAAGCAACAACCAACAGCAATATTATGATAACTAATAATCTGAGAGTAACTTGTGTGGGCACAAGAAGAAATGCATCACATTCCACAACCCAAAATTAAGCCTGAAAGCACTTTGGGCACAAATTNAGTTCTAAGAGTAACATACAAATGTGGTGGACGTCACTTGGCAGGAAGAATAGTGCAAAAAAAGCATTAAACAAAAGGTGTCTTTATAGTGGTATTGATCTCCAGATGCGAGAAGCAAATTCTCAAGATTACATTGTGACAAAGCAAGTAATTTATTTATTAGATTATGCAAGTACAAATGCCTGATTTTTGAATCAGCAAACTATTGTAGGACTTTGCACATCTAATACAATAATGTTAAAGGATTCAGATAAATTGAAAAGCACACTCATATGGCCACTACATGTTTCACAATTAGATTACTGAGTGATAGGGTCTCAATTACCACATTCAATCATTCGATTCTAGTATATGAGCTCACAAATTTTCTCAGATAGATTACAACTGTTTTGAGACGAAACTAGATTGAAACTTTTGGTTGTCAGTATGGATCTATTTAATTTATATTGTATAGTAACTGCTGGAAACATGTGGTTCATAGATTTCTACATCCGAGAGTTAGCTAATGATGAAGCAACAACCAACAGCAATATTATGATAACTAATAATCTGAGAGTAACTTGTGTGGGCACAAGAAGAAATGCATCACATTCCACAACCCAAAATTAAGCCTGAAAGCACTTTGGGCACAAATTAACATTTTCCCCCAATAAGAAAAGTGAGGTCACTGACAAACATAATTGCCAACAGGGATGGGAAAGTCCGTAGAGGTGGATGGGGAGTTGCCCTGCCGCCATTTAAGAAAGAAAGAAAGACGTTCTCGCAAATAAGATTGTCTATTATCTATACATACAAAATTCAGGCTTTAGTTAAATCATTAAAATATAAAAAGAAAGACAGCAAAAGAACTCAGGTGCCATAATAAGATTAACTAAGTACAAACTATACGTCATAAATGAGTTTAGTAAACAGTGACAAAATCCTGACGTTATTTAATAAAAGCACTCTCGTGAGATACACGAGAGCTCCTACGTTGTCATCGCTCCAACAGATTAATGGTAGATTTCAGGCACCACTCATACCTTTTTTTGCATTTTGCTTTAAGTCAGTGCTAGATTACTACATTCGCCCTTAGCTCTTCCTTTAATTTTTAGCTCTTTATTTTTCTCTTTGCTTTCATCTTTTAATGGTGAGTTTTAGATTTTGACTAATATCTTGGGAAGGAGGAAGAGGTATAGCTTCTACTTCGCGAACTGAATTCTGACCGAAGCCCTCCTACAAGACTGGCTACTTTGGGTCGAACACGGAGGTAGAGTTGAAAAGTTTGGATAAACAAGTATTGTCTAAATTGAGAATGGCGGTGAAAATTTCTTTGTATACTTCATCAATGCCGTAGGCAGTACAAGATTTGCATTAGGAAGTTGTTCCGAGTTAAATTTCTTTAGCTTTTCACTCTACAGCTTATTAAAATGATTCTCTAGTAAGCAACTAATTTCCAAGAAACTAATCACATGAACATTATCCAAAATTTAACATGAGCTATTCCTAAACAGTGTGCATTTACTTCCTAAGAACGAGAGTGACAAAAACTTGGGAGTAGAGGAACAAAATCAACAAGTAAAGAGAACTGCAGAGAATGGAAGTGAAGAAATAACCCGTTGTTTAACTCCAAGTGGGGAAGCAGTGATGTAGGAGACAGTCCAATCGAAGAACACAAAAGGGTCACCTGCCAAAGCGGCAATTGGGAAGCAGGAGAGAAGGACAACAAAGAAGGATGAAGCTGGCATTGGATCCAGATTCCTATACCAAAGTTTCTTCTTTTTATTTTCTTTCTGGGTAATGGGTATCCGTATCTTACTTGTCTTCCCTGAGAAGATAGAGAGAGAGGGATGGGTGGGCGAGGTTGCGAGTAGAGTGGTAACAATAGTAGTGGCATATCTTTGCAGAGAAACAGCTGTGGCCGTCCGAGGTGCCTGCCGCTGTGTTGTGGGTCCCATTGGCTGCCATTTTTATAGAGAATCGAGCCGGAGCCACGGTGTTTTCCAGGACTTTAGAAAACGCGGATCACATTGCGGGCCATTATTTTTTGACAGATTGCAGGCCATTATTAAAGCGTCAATCGTATTGGGAAAGTTGGGGTGAATTTGGAATTGGAGCTGCTTATGCCTGCTAATCTTTTTGCCTTTTGGACCGACACGGATAAAAAGTAATAATATAGACACAATTTTTAATACTTGATATTATTATTTAATGATAAAATAACATACTTTAATCCGTATTTAATGTTTTTAATATAGGGTAATGCTAGCCGCGTACAGTTAGTGTAAATATATTTTTTATACTTTTTTGGTTTTTTAAAAAAATTTAAAAAATATACAACTTCACTAATAGTCACTTCTTTAAACATTTCTTTAAACATTAAAAAAAATTAAAATTAAAATACTTGAACGGTAATTTTGAAGAGTAACCATAGGGGACTAAGCAGCATTTTTTTTTTAATATATGATAGTACTATACAGATGGTTGCGTTATAAAGGCATAAGATCTGTGGTAGTAGCATTTTTCTAGATTGACGATGCTCAAAATTCACATGTTGGAATCAACTGTTGCGATATGTTTGATAGAGTAATGATATACGTACAACTTTTTCTAAAACTCTTTACACAACCATACTTTAAATTGAGAGTATTTATGTAAAATAATATTATTTTCTTTAAGTTATTTTTTATAAAAGAAAAAAAAAATCTATTTATAAACCTTGTTTTTAAACACTATTAATATAAAAGTTTTCCACATCAATTACACTAAAAAATAATTGTATTTTAGTGTTTTTAAAGTTATAATGAATTCCAACTTATATGTTGCAAAACTCTATAGAAAGGGAGGGGGAGTGTGTGGATTTGAATAGAAAGGGAGAAAAAGAGAGGAGAGTAGTGGTTTGCTTTTTCTTTTTTTGGTCAAGAGGCAAGTGAATGAGCATATAGCTTTTGGGATCACCGCTGGATAATCCCTTAGTCTGAAAGTTGGCGGTCAACAAATCATGATGATCTGCATCTCTGGAATCTGGATTACAACTGCAAAAAAGAGAAAATTATGGATATTGTTCTCTTCCAGTTCTAAAATGCGTTTAAAAATTAACCACTTCAAGCAAGCGATTGACCGGGTACCCCAACTTGGGGCTTTGAGCTCCGATGACACAGCTGCGTTAAGTTTTTCTCTGCAAGATTAAAGTTCAGGCTGCCCTTAGGTTTGACAAATGTAGGTCCAGCCCCAGCCCCAGCCCCAGCCAGACAGACTGGTATTGTGATTCAAAGTTTCAAACAAGAATATTTTTTATAGCAAGACAAGCAATCATTCATTTCGTCCAAAAAAGTCCCTTCGAATTCAAAGTTTTTTTTTTTTCAAAATAAAAAAAAATCAACACGCTGGCCATTAATCATTGACAACTAGACTAATGTAGGGTATTTGAGTTGAAAATTGAGATATATGATTGACCGATGATACGGCTGATTCATGCCCATTAACTTCCCCGCACCTCCCCAGAAGTCACGAGTCTATTTGACAAAAAGGAACAGAAAAACAGGGTAAAAGAATAATGAAAAAAGCCGATTGGGCCAAGGAAATAGGCAAATTGACGCTGAGACTTCACTTTCATTTTCATACACATTTTAGTTTGAAGATCGCATACAAGAGGGTAGTACTGTTTTTCCCAACTGAAATTAAATACCAAAAGTAAACATCCAGGAACATACTGGTCGTGTGTAGATGCTGTGTTACGTGCCAAAATTGGTATTTGCATTGCGCTGTGCTCGGCGAAGTTCACCCAAGAAGTCCATAGGTGAACCATAAGGTCCAGCACCAACTGGAGCCATCATCTGAAAGATAAGCAATGCAAATGTGAGAGAGAGAAGGGTAAATAGGAGCAGTGAGAATTTCCATATTCACCTGATGAGGAAGTCTAAAACTCCATGCTGATGGGGCACTTCCTGCGTACATAACTGGTCTCTCTGAAACAAAAACACTCCAAAAACGTAAATAAACCCACTTGGATATTCACATCATGGTATGCATGCAATTCAGTTATTTCATCACACGCTAGATTTGCTAAGAAAATCCTACATATAATACCCTAAAGTGCAACACCAGTGACACAATATTGATGTTGGCAGACAGTCAAACAGAGAGTTCTCTCTGATGTGAAGCATATCAATGCATGACAACTTAATGGTGCTACCCAATCTCCATTCTTTTCACAGCTCATCTATCAGTCCTTTCTACCTGAAATTTATAAATCACTCACCAAACTCTATCTTTCGCAGCTCCCATCCAAAAATGTTAGCAAATTGGTAAGAGATTAAAGCATCATTTAGTTTGAAACTCTGCTGAATCAACCGGACTCCACCAAAGTCCATCATTCTATATTAAAACTGAATACAGCTCTTTCATCCTTTCTAATAAGTTGATGTTAAGCAGATAACAACATATATATAGTCCACAAAGTGTTGGATGCCTAGTTGGTTGATGGCATCTCATATGTTTTCACATGCAATAGTGGACTAAATTTGCTGTTTGATTAGTACATGCCACGCTGTAGACCATACAAATACAAGTAAAAATTCATAAACAATTCCACACACTAAATCAAGAAAAACTTGGTAGACATCTATTTAACAAGTATGCAAATAATTTTTTTTTTATTGGCACCAGGTGTCCAAGAATAGCGTCCCAACTAATCTCAGGGGTGCACAGGCCCTCGGCAAGGAGTTTCCCGCAAATGCACCTCGGGTAATTCAAGAGAATCACCCAGTCCAATGGCCCTTAGAGATTGTTTGCACCCAAGGGGATTTGAACCTTAGACCTGGGGGGAGCATACCCCCAAGCCCAAGGCCTTTACCACTTGAGCCAACCCCTAGGGGTTAACAAGTATGCAAATATAACTGAAGTTGATGGATAGCCAAAGGCGAAATATCATGGTTGGCCTAGATGGAACATCGCTCATATTCATAGCCTAGCTGTTTGATCAGAGGCTATTCAGAAAAAAAATAATAATATTAATAAAATAATAACAAATTAAAATTAAAAATTTATCGAGCTAAGATGGTGTCATCTTACAATATCACATTGCTCAATTACATTTTGTATCTTACTCTTAAAATGTAGGTTTTTGTTAGCCAATAAGAAAAAGAAATCAGAACTAAGAAATTGATCGTGCAAAATTGATGATTTCAAATTGTTAATCAGTTCTATTAACTATATTGTTATTTGCATTAAACTCTGCACAATGATGAACTAATTCTAGCAACTCGAATTTTTCCTAGGTTCCATCATTATGGAGTGCACAAGAAAATGGTAAAAGTTCATCCACTCACCAGATAAATCTATTGATGGATTATTGTAGCAATCCAACGCAGCTGCCCAGCCTGCATTTGAAGATACATGAAAAGTGGAGATAACAAATGTTAGATGACATCCAAATGGCCACACACAAATCACTGAAGAAAATAGTTTAAGCTTCTCGTTCACCATAAGTGTTAATCAGGAAAATTTTCATGCTGATTTTTATATCTCAAGGCCAAGGGATTTCCTTAATATTTTTGCTAAGTAAGTCCATTTTATTAAGAGTGCAAAGGTAGCAGCCAAGGGACTTTACTAGAATGTAACTAGAAGCAAATAATACACACTGATTCATGATAAGGAAGGGTGAATCAATTTCATTAAGCACAGCAAGGACTCCAACCAAGTCATCCCACGCCCAAGACACTGTGTTGTGTACATTAGTACATGCATCTCCACTAGCACAACAAATGAGCAAGTTGTTCAGGAACAACCTGAAACTTGCCTTGATAAAAGCTCTTTATGTTTGTATTTCTCAAACGAAAACCCTAGCAACTTTTTTTTTTAGGCAAGCAACACAAGCTCCCGAGCTGGTTCATGAATGAGGCTTGGAACAAGCTCATATATAAGCCAAACTTGCTATATATACAGAAATTTTGTCATATTTTAAGTAGGGTTTTCATTTGTTTAAATTAGATGAATAGGCCAGCACTTCCTGCATAGATAGTTGAACTTGGGTATTCTACCAGGACTGTACTGTCATAAAGGTGATGTACAAAGGACACAAGAGATCACAAACAAATAATCGATAAACATAACATAATCGTGTTTAAGAGACTGCTGCAAGAAACATACGATCATCCAAGAGCCGAGAAGCTTCACTGCGACAACATCCCTCTAAAGCAATTAATCCTGAACAATGATTTTCATTCAGAAGATTGCTGCTCCCTGAATCCCCATGATCGATGATGGGAAAGTTCCTTGAAGCACCAACTTGATTCTTCTCTACATCATTTCCATAAAGATTTTTTATTTGATCAAATCGATCTGCAAAGTTTAATAAATTCAAATCGAACATAAAGTTTATGCCAACAGATGTGCAAATTCACCTTCCTAACAGAATGCAGCAATAAACATCTTCCTAAGTTGCCCTCTCGCATCAATAAAAATATATGTATCTTTTTATAAGTAAGAAAGCCAATTTTATTAAAGGAATGAAATAGGCGAAGCCCATGTACACGGGACGTAAAATATATCTATATATTAATATAAATAAAGAGACATCCAAAAGTTCATTGAGATAACAACTTCACTATTTCATGTATGAGCTTTCTGATCATTTGGTGAAGTAAAGAGAGGTAAAACAAACACAAACCATAAAATTTCAGATCAATCATGTCTACGACAAAATCGTCATTTTACTAAATTCCTACATCTAAATTTAGTTTCCTCAACAAAAATTTCACCAACAAAATTGTTAAATAGGCTAAGTTAACTAATAAAAACAAGAAAAAAGCTTTAAAAAAGATTGATAATGGTGCTGTCCATTGGAATGTAAGTTTTTAGAGAGCAGGTCAAGATTGGGAGTTGGATATGTTTGCTGATTTCTTTGACTCATTGTATGCTATATCAATTGACAATGAGATGGAGGGATGATTTGGAATCCAAGTGGAAACAAAAAATTCTCGGTGTGCTCCTTCTATAAGGCTATCTCAGGATTTTCTAATGATCATTGTTTCCCTTGGAAGGCTATTTGGAAATGCAAAGTACCTCCTAAGATTGCTTTCTTTATATGGACTGCATCTCTTGGGTGGATTCTCACCTCGGATAATTTGAGAAAACGTGATCTCATCATTTTAGATTAGTGCTTTATGTGCAAGAAAGACGGGGAATCAATGGATCATCTTTTGTTACATTGTGTGGTAGCCCAGTGTTTATGGAATGAGATCCTTAATCGGGCCGGGGTGGCATGGGTTATGCCTGGAAGAGTTGGGGATATTCGGAGGTGTTGGACAGGAATTAGGGGAAATGCCCATATCGCTGCTGTGTGGAGAATGATCCCTCATTGCATTATGTGGTGTTTGTGGATGCAGAGAAACTAGAGGCGCTTTGAAGACATGGAGCATTCTTTGGATGAGCTGAAGCAATTTTTTTACAATAGTTTACTCTCTTGGGCTTCGGCCATTATTTGTAATACGGAAAATCTTCATGATTTGCTTATATCTCTCACTAGTGCTTAGATGTAATTAGGCATGTTCGTTGTATACTACCGGTGTACTTGGGCTATGCCTTTATATCAATAAAACTTTACTTTTACTCATAAAAATAAAAAAAATAAAAAAAGATTGATAAGGGCATGTTTTGACGATTCATGAAGTCTCATTTCGACAGAATTTTGGGTAATAAAAGTTGAACACATCTGACATATTGCTTATTAAAAACTTGAAGTGGTGCAGTTTGCAAAATCATGCAAGTAATTTTCAGTGCCATTAACTTTTATGGAGGCTCATATTGCTTGTAAAAAATTGGTGCCACCTTTGTTTTTGTTGGCTCAATTCAGGATAATATATTCATTCTTTCAATCCTTCATAAATTCAAATGGATCTATTCGATTTTCATGTGACAATAAAGCAAGCATTGAAAGAATGATAGCAATTCTATGTCATCAAGTTCCTTTTTAATAGAAATTAAAAGTACATGAATTAAAATGAGACACACAAGCAAATGGAGGCAAATAACTCAGATGAATCCTGGTGACCAGGCTTGCTGGATGCAAATCCAAATTAATATTCCAACAGAGTAGAGCATGGTCCATTTCAGGAAAGAGCGGTGCTACTCTGCTGCTCAGAGTGCACCGCTCATTATTACCGCTAGTTAAATATTTTCTTTTTATTTTTCTTCAATTTTTTTATTCATATTTTTTTAACATTTTTAAGCATTTAAAAAAAAATCAATATACTAATAGTCACTTCCTAAACTATTAAGTAAAGAAAAAAATTTTTAAAAAAATTAAAATATATGAGGTGTCAAAATGAGGGGGCAAATAAAGTGGGCAGAGCTGCATTTTTCTTCAGGAAAAGTAGGGCTTATTTTCTGTTTTTTTTCAAATCTATCGGCATCCTTGTTATGAGACTTCAAATAATAAATTAGAATATGTACTACTGCCTGCGCTGTCCAGAACACACAGCTAAAATTGGAAACCGCATGCAGATTAGAAAACCAAAGCTTGATATTAATCGCATTACAACAGGGAGTAGGAATTAGTTGTGATAGTCAACTTTTATTTACAATCTTAAACATGGGTATTCTTTTTTTTGTTTTTTTTTTTTTGTTTTTTGGCATAATATGCGGTTCCCATACGGTCAATGAATGAACATCCATAAGATTATCATCGTACAATGCGAAACAAAAAGAAGCGATAGACTGGGAATACAAAAGAGGAAGAGAAATGACCTGCTGACTTGCGCCTGTTGAGAGGGCGATTCCTGCAATCGAAGAGTTTTACTTGTAAACACGAAAAAAGCGAAAACTCAAGAAAGAGAAAAGGAAAAGAAATAACAATAGAAACCTTAGATTGGGAGGAGCATGACGCCTGATGGCTGTATCTGCTGCAGGTAGTGTTGGGGTAGGGTTTTCAAGCATCTCTCTCTTTCCGACGAGGGAGAGGACTCGAGGAGTCGCAGCCGAAGACTGAAGAGACGGAGACGTCGGAGAGAGGAGTGCACGACTGCACGCGCGTCGGCTGTTATTTTTAGTTATCACATCAATCGGGTCGCGACCGGATCGTGTGTATCCCATTCGAGAAATAGTAAAGTTTTAGGATAAGTTCACGTATTACATTTTTCTTTTTTCTTTTTTTGATGGAAACCATAACTGTATTCAATTCACGTATTATTTTTTAAAAATGGAGTTTAGTATTAAAACAATAATTTTTTTTTATGAATTCATACTTATCTATTTTTTTTTAAAGGAATATGCGGGATTTTTTTTTTTTTTCAAATAGTCAGTAATCACGGTAGACGTGATCCTGACCCAAATTTATTAAAAAATTCTTTATTTATGATGGAGGAATACTGTGACAACGTAGCAAACCTAAAGCACAAGCAACCAACAACGCCTATAAAATAAATAAAACCAAATAAACCATGCCTATTACAGACGTCTTAGCCGGCCAACAAAACGAGCAAAGAGAACTAAAAGAAACCAAAACTCCATCTTAAAACCGTAAGAAGTATTAGGTTAGGTTTTGGGAGTGAGATGAGAATTTTTTATTTTATATGAAAGTTTAAAATATTATATTTTAATATTATTATTGTTTTGGGATTTGAAAAAATTAAATTGGAATTTGAAAAAATTGAATTTTTTATTATATTTTGTATGAAAATTTGAAAAAGTTGTAATGATAAGATAAGATGAGATGAGATGAGAATTTTGTATTTGAAGTTAGTTACCAAACCTAACCTTAGTATTCCATCCAATATTAGATTTCAATCTCATTGGAAAATCATGTAATTTAAAAATTAAAATGTTGTTTGGATAGTGAGTCGAGATAAAAATTAAAAATTGAATAAAATATTGTTAGAAATATTATTTTTTAATATTATTATTATTTTAGGATTTGAAAAAATTGAATTGTTTATTATATTTTGTGTGAAAATTTGAAAAAAATTGTAATTATGAGATGAAACACTTCTTATATCCAAACATGGCCTAAAGCAATATCATATCAACAAAACAAAATAAGGAATATTATGTAACATAACTCAATATTAGAAAAAGGCCAAGAGTGAAAAAGTGATACACATGAAATGAACTCCACGGATGTTTGTATATATCCAAGTTAATTTTTCAGACAAAATTAAATATCTAATAAATATTATGAAACTCATTTTATATGTCTATCTCTCTTATTTTAAATCGAGAACTCTATGAGATCTCTATTCATTAGTACAACAGTCTATTTTAGACTCTTTGACAATAGAATTTGATGCAATTAAATAAAATTTATTTATTTATTTGCAAAGTTTTGAAAGATAATTAAAATAAAAATGTCCCCTTTTTTTAAAAAAATTTATTTAGTCAAGTTTAGTTGTCAATAATAGAGGAGAGAGAGAATAAGGAAGCTCATCAGTCATCACCCCTCCATAAAACTCAAGAAATCAGAGATGTTAGCGCATTTCAATACAAAATGAACAATTATATGACCACCTAGTTTTATTATTACAATAAACTAGTCAATTAATTGAGGAAATATGAGAATTCCATAGATTAACGAGGTGTTGGTGAGAAATTGTTAAAGTTTTACAGATCCAACCATTGATCCAAAAGTTTTAAGACTGTTGGATACTAATTTGATTAAGTTTTTAACCCTCGGAACATTACACTATCTTTTAATGATAGGTTGTTTACAATATGGTAATTTATAATATTAGATATAGAGCTTAATTTAGAATATAGGAATTGAATCCAATCTACATGCACAAGAAAGGTGTAATAACACTAGGGATATATCATCAACCCTTTCAAATGATACTTCCAAATTTCCAATAGGAAATACCATTTCAAAGAGAATGCTTAACCCAAAAGGTTGGATAGAAAACTTTGACGAAAAAGGCTTTCAACCCTTTGCTAATGCAGCTATTGGTTTAGATCAGAAAGCATGTACTATTCACATGAACCAGAACAACAAAAAAGAGAAAGAAAACATATACAAATACAAGCACTGAATGTGCCATTCTATGTAGGCAAATCAAGGCAAACAGCATGCTCATTTACTGTGTCTTGCTTTGGTAATAGTTTTAATGAAACCCTTGGCGATCTTCCAAAACCAATACACGTTCATCACTGCCAACACAGGAGGCACCACAAGCAAGCTGTAGAAGCCCAAAGGAAAAACTTTCTTGACCTGAAACAAAAAAGAAAAGAACAATTCAACAGAAACACTATTTAGAGTCATTAGGTCAAGCTTAGATTGAAGTCAGATATCAGAAACAGACTTCTTGTTATTCAAGGTCGGCAGCGCCATAGATTTGATACAGCTCACTCTTTTGCTTTTGGAAGGATGATTGGTTATGAGCCAATGGAAACAAAACAAGTAATATATATAGTCGTGATATAGAGAGGAAGCCCATAGTCCACCATCCTTTGAGCCTAATGACAAGACCAGTTTGCAGTTTCATTTTTGGTGACTACCAATCAGGAAAGAGAGAAATGCTTGAAATCAACTGGATATTGCTTGCTATGATCAAGAAATATGGGAGAAACCCTAGTTTAGGCTGTTTAGATGTATTTTGATTCATGCCAAAGAAAGACATTGAAAAGAATAAATGCACCGAGCAGCTAGATCTGTACAATTTCTGAAGAGGGAAAGAAAGACCCTGCTGTTGCAGTAAAATTTTTAATGTTGCTCAAGCAAGTTCTTTAAAAATAAGTGCAAGCAAGATGAGTCTTTCAGCCATATTGCACAGTACCTCTCAAGCACCCTATCTTACAAATAATAAGAAAGGGAGACAAAAACTGCAAAGAAAGTTGAGCTACTCTAATTGAGCTGTGAAATTGGAGTGACGAGATATTTGCAAGCAAGCTACAAAGACCTCTAGTTCACAAATAAAAAATATATAATGTAAAGATTGTATATGAAAGGTTTTGTAATTAAGGCTCATTTATGGGGAAAACCATAAAGCGTCCACTAACCTGATCAAAATGGATGAACATGTGTGCAAAAAAGTAGATGAACAAAAGAATCCTTGCAACCTGAAGGAAGAAAGAATTACAATGAACATTAAAAGAATTACTAATTTTCAAATTACCATTGTAAATTATAAAATCCAATTTTCCCCTTCACCCTTCTCTCTCTTTCTCAACATACAGGTGTCTTGACCTGTGTGCACGCTCAGGCATATTCAAGCACTAAATATACCAAAGGTATAAAGATCACTGCTCTTGCACTTAAGTAGCTTATAATGTTCTATCTGGATTACATAGTGTGTTCTAAGGTGGCATTGTGAGAAACCACCCCCGGATCCTTAGGACATTTGTCAAAAGATGAGTACTTTTTAATAAGCTTATTCAAAGAAGAAAAGCGAATAGCTGAAGTAAACGTAAAATTGGATCTTGTCCAACAAGATCAGCCATCTCCATTATCATGTAGCCTCCCACAGAAGCCTTAAAAACAGATAAAAGCTTCTGTACTAATTCATGTCAATGAAACTAAGAATGAAAAATGAGGTTTCCATAAAGTTTATATTCTGCACGTCCTTTTTTTTTTCTTTTTTTCTTTTTTTTTTTTTTAATTTTACCAAATTATTTGACAAAGAACTCCCTTCAAGTATGCAGTTTTGCCTGCATTGCCCCCATCAAGAGCATTCATCATTGAAAATGAGCACTCT
>QEOT01002058.1:50666-85294 GCA_003123785.1 Pterocarya stenoptera
AGCACCTCAAGAAAACAGCCCAACTATTAGAAGGGTGAAAGCCGCTTGAATTTGACTCAAGCCGGCGTGAATATCGCTACAAGGTACAGTAGGGGACGGAGCAGCCAGAAGGGTCTTCTTCTTCTTCTTTCTTTCGGTTCTCTTTCTCCTTGAAACTTGGGAGTCTTTAAGAAGGCAGTAAATCAAACAAAGAGCATAAACACGAAAGAAACTGAAATAAGACAAGGAAGAATGATTAGCATAACCATAGCAGCAAGTTAAGCGAAGCCAAGAAATTGACCGGATTCTTTACCTGTAATAGTCGCCGGGATAAGGTAGGAGGAAGATGGAGTAAAGTTATAGAATAAAGTCTTGTGCACGCAAGATGTTTATATACATGTTAAACTTTTGTCAATTGTCTTTGTCTATTATTAATTTTTCTTTAATTATATATTCTCTCTCCAATTATGACTCTTTTTAGTTTTTTAGTTTATATATATATTTATATAAATATATATATATAGGAAAACTTCATTAAAAACTTGGGGATTATCTCATGCATAACGAGTCAAAGCAATGAGCAGCCTCATTGCCTAATCTATGAACATGTTGAATCTTATAAATACTAAACATCTTCATTAAATTATGTGTCTCCTTCACCAGATTATATAAGATTGAGTAGGATTTTGCTGTTGCTTCTTGAAGTTCTTTTATCTTCATCAAACAATCACTCTTAAGAATGATGTGAGATATACTCTGCATATAAAATTGGAGACCTCTGAACATTGCTAATGTGAGAGATACTTATAATATTTTTTACAATTTTTCGTATAATCATGTTTTCAATTGAGAGTATTTTTAAATAGAACGATGTTACATGAAAATGATTGTTTGCGTAACATTTTCCAAACTAAAATGCTATAAAATTATGCATACATCAATCCACCGGGGAAAAAACAAAGATGATGATGATGATGCTAGAAAGATATAGAATAATTTTGTATTATTTTTGTTAAAAAAAAAAAAGATTTTAAATAACGCCAAAATCAAGTCTTAAATGCCTACATTTAGAAATCTACATCTTCTACTGCAGAATCGAATCCAAGATGGGTTAAAATTGATTACTTGTTGAAAGTAAAAAGATGTACGGATAAATTGAGAATAATGAGACATGGAATTAATGATGTGAAGACTTTGGTTTCTGAAATTTGATAAACATGTATACTTTTCAACAAACATGGAGATGAATTTTCAGGCATAAGGTAAAACGATTGATGAAGTCAAAAGCATCTGCCGTGTCACTTGCAACACGCACTAAGCTATGAATTGAAAACAGAGTTTCAAGAAATATTCTAGTGCTTATTATTAGGTTGTCGTCCGCTCGACCTTATGCAGGTAGTTCTTACTATTCATACATCCACATCTGAAACACAGAGATCCATAAAACAGATATTTACGCAGTTAAAGCTTATTAGTGCTCATGGAGCAGGCAATGCTTCCAAGTAAGTGCATCAACACCATCGTCATTTGTCATCTAGTATCCTCCTTGTATATAAGCATTCAAGCGGTCTAGCTCCTCCCGATGCTCACTCACCACAGCACGGACCACATCTCCAATGGACACCATGCCCATCATCCCATTTTTATCTATGACTGGAATGTGCCTGATTCGGTTATCTGCACACCCAAACAATAGGTCCAAGCCTTAATTGTCTCGATTTGTGTATGTGTGCATCCGTGCGTGAGAGAGAGAGAGAGAGAATAACCGTCTATAACAATAAGCTGCATATAGTACCTGTCATCAGTTGCATTGCGCGCAGAACTTTTGTATCAGGTGTTACTGTGATAAGCTTGTTCTGTGGACATTATGTTGCAGTATTATAACGTCACAGATTGTTCAAGGCAAGAAAGAGGAAAATGTGAAAAATTTTTGATAGAAACTGGAGGAAAAAACCAAGAACCATGGCTTTCCTGCAAAAGGGGAGAAAATTTTATACCTCTTCAGTCATAATATCCCCAACCTTGGTTGATTTGGATGATCTTCCCTGCACTATAATTTTCCTTAAATAATCTGCAAATATATCATCAAATAGAAAAACGTGATCAACTAAGGCAAGTACAGACATACCTTCCAAGAATTGCGGGTTGGATATTATATTTTGACAAGTAAATAATGGTGATAGTATATGAGCTTGCAAGCCCGTGAAGCCACTTTTTTTTTTTTTTTTTATTAATCTCAGTAAACCAGGAAGTCACTTCTTTCCCACTTTTGGCAGTTGAGCTTTTGGCAAGATTCCACTGATATCACACATCCCTCATGGCTCCAGCCAATGGTCCATGGAATCAACTCTAAACTCAAGAGAGATATGAAAGTCATCTCAACTAAGCCAAACAAATCATCTTCAATTGTCGCGGCCAGGGAAAATCTGCCATCTCATAATGAAGGGTTTTGGAACGAATAAGAGCTCATTCGCTCAAACTCTTTTAAATGTCAAAGTATTCCTACTTAGAATCCAATAGTTGTGAGCCGTTTTTTTCAATTGGTAAAGTTAAAGATGCAACCTAGTGTTATTGAATCCGGAACCTCACCATACACCTTATTCTTCTGAGGGGAGGAAATGGTCAGCATTCATTCAACATAACGTGAGATCATAAATATTTCTTGAAGTTTCTCATGTTATATCCATTATTCTAAATTCTATGGAGTTCCAGTAAATAATCAACGAAATAAAACAAAAAAATTCACATTGATGCCATCCAACATAAAGAAGCAAGATAGACCCTTCAGGTGGTAGAATGAATTAGAAACCACATTGGAGAATAATGTCAATGAATCTTGTGGAATATCAGATTGCAGTTCAAAAAAAGTTTAGATCAGTTGATGCAATTTTTTTGATAAGTAGATCAGTTGATGCAATTAAACTATAATAGAAGTAAATAATCAAATTCTCATATACCAGTGAACGATATAATATGTCGTGGTATATTAAATAAGAGTGCAAATTCCAAACACAACCCTTCATATCATGATTTCGGACAAATACAATAGTTCTTTTTAGGGAAGTAAAGCTAAAAAATCTTTTAATAAGCACAAACCTCTCTCTGTAATGATTCCTGCAATTGATTTCTGCTCTCCAGGTTTCACTACCACCAAGGCTCCAACATTGTGCTGTGTCATCTGCAAAAGAATGGTTTATGTAGTCTATAGATTAATTTTCTCTACAGAAAAGCCCGTCAAATCATTTAAATACTTGTCATACACAGAAAAGAAAAGGGACATTATTAAGCTCAAAGATGCATACCGACTCAACAGCATTGTAAACAGTGTCATCCATAGTGCACCAAAGCCAAGAGCCATCAGCACTTTTACCTTTCGCTTTCAAGACATCTGCAATCGTAGTGCTCTCAAAACCATGCTCTTCCATTCGAGCAGGTGTTATCGACTGAAAGCGCGAGAACATAACAGGTTGCATCAGTGGATTCACGAGACGGAAGTGTTTCAGAACTGTATTTTTTACAATGTTTCCACAAGATGCAAATGATTGAAGAGCTCCTTGCATTTTCCCTGTCAACAAGCGAGGTGGTGCTGCATAAATTGATAAATGATGTTACACTTAAGGACGATTGTGGTTGTCCTTCGCAAGGGAAAAAGTGACAAGTACAACAAAAACCAATCACATGCAAAGTTTATTGCTTGACTGGAAGAGAAGTTCATAATGGGTATAAACTCCAGATACACAAACGAAAAATTTGAAATGATATTCTCGAGTCCTATATCAATCCATAACCTCCAAAAGGAATTGATTTCGAGCTGACTGGTTTGTTAAAAGTAATATCACATTAGTAATGCTGCTACAATTTGGTCTGATCTATTCAACAATTACGCCGCAAAACTCCGATCAAACTTGGCTAATACATTGGGAAACAAATTTATCCGATCAGAAAAAGGCAATGCAGATACAATTTGGTCGGATCTACCCTCAATGACAAGTCAAACTCTGATCATACTTGGCTAGATACGTCGTATAACAAATTTCTCCGATCAGAAAAAGCTCTACTATTAAACTTATGATAAGAAGAAAAATGGATAAGGGTCCTCGAACGTTTAAATGCGATCTAGCTTTCAAATCGAAAGGATGATATTTTGTGATCATCAGTATTTACCACTTCTCACCGATCCAATATGTCCCCTAATTTTAAAAGCGATAAAAATATGAACCCCCTAAAATAATTTATTAGTATATTAAGGAATTCTGCCATGGCTTACGTGGAAATACTAAAGGACTTTAATCCGAAGATAAATATGCCAGATAGAGAAATGGAAATTGATTCAGAAAACGAAAAGAGATGGATTTCCAAAAGGGGAGAGAAATCATGAGCATATGCAGCATCGATCCGTCCACTATTCGTACTGATCCCAGTTTCTCCAGCGAATTTATATGGAATCTAACTAACAAAAAAATGAACACAAATCTGGCAGGAAAATCACACCGATGAATCCATTAGAGCACGCACCGGAGCGCAAAGAAGATCGGTGGGGGTGGGGTCTTAAACGCCCAGTGATAACAGCGAACCAACTCTCACAAATCACAGATAATGGAAGGAAGAAGTATCATCTAGCAGACAAAGAAACGAAACAAAGCATACCCGGATACAAGAAAGCGGTTCTTGCAGTGGCCTGGGGGAAAACTCAGCTCTGGGATAATGAATGGAGTGAAGTGAAGTGAAGTGTGTGAAGTGACGAAGGTCTGGTCCACCTTCGCTACGAATATAACTTGATCTTCAGCTGCGACGCCAAGCGGGGGGCTTCGAGATTTCCCTACTTCACACGTGCGTAGTTCTCTTTTCACATAGACAAATTGTAACGAAGTTTATACTTTATTAATGGTAATATCACAAAGTGGGTGTGTATAACATATTTTTCATATAAATATATATATATATATATATTTTGTGAGTAGAGATTTTAGAATAGCAGAATTGTAAAACTATTTTATTTCTAATCTTAAATAAATAAATAAACTGCCTAATAATATTCATGCCAGTTTTTATTAAAATTATTTAAAAGTTTTATTTAAATGTTAGAAAAGAGCTTAAAAGTTATGTCTGGGCCAAAGTTTTTATCAGGAATAAAAAAAAATACACGATTTTACTAGTAGTCATTTTTTTAATTATTAAGAAAAAAATAAAAATAAATAAAGTATCTGAGTGATAACTTTTGGAAGACAAACCACGAAACTACCCGGTTTAGATACAAGAATGTCAAGAAATATTTCATCTCATCTCATCTAATCATTATAATTTTTCTAAAGTCTCACGTAAAATATAATATATAATTTAATATTTTCAAATTTCATAACAGTAATAATATTAAAAAATAATATTCTAATAATATTTTTTTCAACTTTCACCTTAATTCATTATACAAACACATCTAAAGGATCATTTTCCTTCGTAAAATCTTAAAAGATTTCTTTTATGAATTATTATAATCCAATTCTACTCGAGGACCCATTCATTCTTGCCTTTACCTTACCTGAAGTCTGACGCTTAGCCCATGAGTCGTGGGCGTGGGTCTGTCGTTTTCTTGTCCATTTCTCCATCACTTTTGTTAAGATTATACTTTAGTTTTGGCAGAAGATTCATACTTAGCTTAAAAAATGCAATAGATATGAGATAATAAATATTCAATACGTTGGATCCATGATTTTGCTCCAGTAATTCAATTTTAATGAATAAGGAACATTAAATGATTTTAAAGTTCGCAGTGGGCACATGTACGTGACAGAAATCACGACCATCTACTTACTTACCCAACCACTAAAAAGGTTTGGATAATACCAATTCTAATACATCTCTGCCTCTGTTCTATTTGTACAAGGAGAATCTGCAAAATCCACAGCGCCGAAGACTGAAAGAAGCTAGCAAAACAAAAGATCATGTTAACGCCTCGTTTGTTTTGTGAGTTGAGACATAGTTGAGATGAAACAAACTCAACTTGGCTCGTACGGATAGAGTAATCGTAAAAACAAACACATTAATTTTCATCTCTACCCATATGAACTCGTCTCAAGTTGATTTCAAATTTTCAATATTGTTTGAAATTACCTAATATTGATAAAGCAACTGACACCACGTGCCTTTTGTCTCTTTTCTTTTCACTTGTTTTTTCCTCTGTAAAGTTGTAGCGATCAGCGATAAATGAATCTTTTTCTAAATTATAGTCTATTTATTTCCTTCACAAATGATGTCATGTCTACTTTATACTATTTATTTCATTTTTTAAACTACCTAAAAAATGAAATTAACCTCACATTCAAACCGTTCAAGCTTCGTCCATATTTCTACTTGTCCATATATTATTTTGTAAATTGTCAGCTAACATTCTAACGTAATTTTTATAGCAACTTCATTGAACATGTAAAAGATAATAGATGATGAACCTGATTGATCAGTAGAGGGTGGAAAAGATGTAAGTAGTGAAGATGAATGAAGCTCTACTGGTGATGAGTACGAAGCGCTCGAGCTAGTTACTGTTATTAGGATTATATTATGTCAACTGAAATGGCATCGTCGAATGCCACAACACAACATAGGCATTTAGGGATATGAGTATATTATAGAAATTTTGAATTGATATCCGGATAATTGTAAGGACATGTTTCGGATGGAGGTATCAACATTTCGCGCATTATATTCGTTGTTATGTGGTAATCATTTTTTGTGTGATTCTAGAATATCGGTGACTGTAAAAGAATTTGTCGCCATGTTTTGCATAATTGTGGGCCACGCACAGGCTTACCGAATTATTGGTGACCAATTTTAACATTTGACCAAAACAATTATATGTGAGAAAGGGTGATGAAGGCCTTATGTGAGCGTGGAAGACATATTATCAGGCCAAATTTTACAGACGATGTGCATCTATATATTGCAAAAAACAACCAAAATTTTCCATGGTTTAGGGTAAGAAACTCTTAGTTATTTACAACAACGAACTATTTTTCAAACTACTGGATTTGAAAGCATAATTAAATATATTTAATGTAATTTTCTACATATGTGATTTTATTTTTGAGTTGACAGCAATGCCTTGGAGCGTGGACATCACTATGATGCACGTCGTAATACCAACCTCAGTACGTGAGGCATTTCAAAACTGCCATGGTGAGTTGCCCAAAATGTGTTATGTATATGTGACTTTGATATGAAGTTCACATTGATATGAAGTTCACATTTGCATACACCAGATGGGAGGGACAGTGCATAACGCTCGTGTTTTTCTCCATGCGGTGAGTCAAAGATCCATCTAATTTCCATGGCCGCCTGAGGGTATACTTCTTATTTTATTTAATGCAAAGATGTTTTATTTTTTGTCATGTTTTTTTCCCTTTCAAGTCATCTCAATGTGTGTTTTGGAATCTATGTTGTCAGATAAATATTATTTGGCCGATTCTACTTTTCCGTGCACTAGGGAGATTTTGCCCCCGTATCCCCAAAAATAGTACTACATAAGTGAGTGCCGGAATTAACGTCAATTTCGAGGGTACAAAGACTATTTTAATTACTGGCATTCCTTACTTCATAATATCATAGAACGCACTTTTGGAGTATTTAAAAATTGTTTAAATTTTAAACTTAATGCCCCATTATTCTGTTGGGCGACAAGGACTCATTGTGACAGCATGTTGTGTGTTGCATAATTTCATTAGAACGGTGACTCTTGATGATTGGTTATTTCAGTATTAGAGCAGGGTTCAACTCTCTATTATTGAGCAGTAGGTTCATGACAAGGCGGGGCCATCTGGTTGTTTCGAAATGACGATTGAAGCAACAAAAGCTATCGTGGCAATAAGAAATGAGATTGCTATAGCTACGTGGGAAAATAGAGGTGGCCATTGAACGTCTAATTAAAAGTAGTGGTGTATGTATCATTTTGTAAAAACAATTTCATCTCATTTCAACTCCTATATCTCAATACTATTCACACATGACTAAAAAATTCTTTAACTCAACTCATCTCAACAGCTCAACTCAGATAAAAAATTAGGCCTAAATGTAGGTACCCTGCATGAAAACAAGAGGGACCAGATCATTGCAGTGAAAAAACTCCAATTAAACAGGTCGCTACGAAAAAGATCTCATGTCTCAAGTAAGAGATGTACACAGAAATGATCCCTACAACATTCATCACGCATTTAATGTTGTCTTTAAAATCCACACTAGCAGCAATAAAAGTTGTAGGATGCATTTCATGTGTCTTTCTTTCGCTTGAGTCTATCAACTATATGTAAGAAGTGAAAAGAGATCTTGATCCGCCGATGAACTCCTCCCGAAAATGTTAGTCCCTGTGTAAGGCATCCTCCAGTTCCAGTTCCAGTCCCACCCGATTTTTAATAGAGGCAGTGGCATGAAGAGATGTTTTGCACTTATTTTCTAACTCCTTGTATCTTTGACAATTAAAATCAAGCTTCTTAATTAGCTTCCTCTGCCTTGCGAGAAAGAGCCTCTTCATCAGGTCTTGGTACGTGGGGTCTCTTGAAGTGAACAGGAAGTAGGCATAACCTATGACTATACCAGTGGTTGTTGAAAAAAATGCAATGGGTTCCATTACATCCCACGAGTATTCCCAGAATGTAAGCCGGAAAAAGAGTCCGACTTGTACCACAGCAATCCCCAACCCAGTCCAGAGGATGCGCCTGACCTGCTTATGTGCCAGCACATCGATTTCTTCTTTCTTCTCCTGAAGTCTCTTTAACTCTTCCCTCAAGGGATCATCTTCGGAAGTCAGAGCAAGCGGCACCGCTCTTCTGACCAGATCCACCACCTAAACAAATAAGAATGGGGTGGAGCAATACCAGTTAATATGATTGGGGGTTAATAATCCAAGGCATCTCAATATAGATGACCAAAATGTATTGTGGAAAGACCCTTGTCACTTGCTCAAACTATACTTCCAGTTCTTTTTCAAAACCGATGTCCACAGCAGGAATAAACTAAAAAGAAAAGGGGCAAACACTTGGAAGTTAGCAATTCAAACTGCTCCTGGCCAATACAGGTTTGGCTAACAATTTAATATAGTACGCAGATTAGCAGAGAGCACTCAACACAGAATTCCATTGTATATATTCCACCTTCAGATTTGGCTTCAAAATACCCAGAACGTTGGCCAGGAAAAACTTTAAAGAAACAAGAGCATCGTCCATCCTAATAACAATTGATGTAGGCTGCAGTCTGCATGAAAGGCCATATTTTGGTTTGCACCTTGGTCTAGCTGGATTTTGGTTTTTGTTCTTTTTCCGGAGTCGTCTCAATTATTCATTTCAACAACATTCATTTGTTATCATGAAATTTCCTAAATGTCCAGCACTGTAAAGCATGCTTTCTTTATGCCTCGTTTATACATAGATCATCGCATTAATGTCATGCTGCCTTCAATCCAATCAAACATTGAATAATCATGCTAATACGACTCCAAAACAAATACTTCAATTTTTCTAAACTCTTAGAATAACAAAAACATATATTTAATCAAGCCTCAAGGTTTCCATTAGATTTTAGGGGATCAAGAGACAAAACGCACATATAGGAACTCCATAAATATTTAAGGAAACTCATTATATTCATAATGACGATGGAAGACTAAGAAACTTCACATAACTAAACCCAACCAAGTGAATATAAAACATGGCGGAATGCAATTAAGAGGGGGGAAAATGCAAGGGGCAAAGCCTCCTAAAGTTTTGAAAAATGCTTATCATCTCATGCATCTGTGCTGATAGATACGGCCTACGTATTTAGAAACCAAAGATTAGGATGCAATTCAGGGAAGTGAGTCATAAAAATCCAAGTACGTGAAATACACCAAGCTCAACTTTAATTGCAGATACTATATATTGTATTTTCTTTCTTTCTTTCTTTCTTCTTAAACCTTCCAGTTTTATGGACCTAGTAGGATTTGGGACGATGCAAATTAAGAGAAAATTGGACGAACGTTCATTCTGAGGTTGGACGAAGATAAATACTAGAACGCTATAGCAGTAAATGGGGTATCTTCATCGATCGCTAAAGTAAATAGGGTGCACTTTGAATTCCAATTCACCCCTGAAAGCTAAATGGGGCAAACAGTATATGGGATAGAGAAGGGAACAATAAAATCAAAGTCGAACAAAAGGTGGATCGCAATCTTCACCCATTGGTTTCAAACCCAAACTTGTCCATAGCCACCACCCTTTTAAGAAGAATCTTGATGTTCCCTCTTAAGGAAAGCAGAAAAGAAAGAAGCATAATCTAAAGGGTGCCCCCTGCATATTATAAAATCAGGAAAGAAAACTGCCCCACAAGAGAATATTTTAGTAGGATAAGAGCTTACTTTATCGGGATGAAGGTAGACCTTGTGGCGGAAGAGAAGGATAACACCTGCCTCGTCGAGGACTCGGGCGAAAGCAGCGGCCTCCTCGAGGGATCTGGCGACACCCATGCTTTTGCAGGCGTCCAGAAGCTCCGAATAGCTGATAACCTCCTTCCCTTCCGTACCCAATTTCCTCTTCAGCTCCTCCACATTCACCAGTCTCATTACCTTCTTCGCCTCCTCGAACGATATGACACTACTACCGCCAGTGTTTGAATCAGCACACAACGGCGACGGCGGCGGCGGCGGCAACGTCGATGAGGTCCTTAACCATAAAGATGACGCAGGAACAATAGCCCTCAATCCCAGAATTTGAGAAGGATTTGGAGGCTTGATCTTCCTCCCATTGAATTGGCCGAAAACCACCGACACGCTCTGCTTCACTGCACCGCCACTCCACCATCGCCTCCACATCTTCTTATCTTCTTTCTCTTGTTTCTTCGATCCTTGTCTAAAGCTTTTCCCCACCTCAATATAAGATTCTTCTTTTGCTGGGCAATCGCTCTCTCTCGTACACACGCACCCAGAAGTCACAACACCTCCTTTACGCGGGGACACGCACCCAAACACGGATACAGGGGAAACTGAACAGTAGATAACGCATTTACAAACAAATCCCAGCAACCAAAGACTTTCAGACAATCGCTAAAACATAACCCACGACTGTTTTCTCGAACAAAACGCAAAAATCCTAAAAGATACCAAAACCAATCAGCTCGATGATCCCTTCCCAAATCTCCAAGAAAAAATAAAAATAAATAAAATAAGGTCGGTATGCATAATTTATTAATCAGAAACAGTTGGCGTTATCCTAATTAACTGGTAAAGACACCAAAAAGGATAGGTGGACCAGAGTGTGACCCGCCATCGGACAATGCGAAAGTCCAAGAGAAGCAGCAAATTATGGAAGGAAGTAGGAAGGAGAGGAGGAAGTGACGGAACCGCTAAGCTATGTCCTTTTTGTTTTTTGAGAAATAAAAATAAATAAATTGAAATTATGCTTTTAACCGTAATTAACCTGTTTTTAACCACTATTGCTCTAATTAAACGTGTCTGATTTTCTTTTTTATTAAAATTTGAGAAAAGATTAGAAATTATATTTATTTACAAGCATAAATTAGATTTTTATTCTCATTTTATTAACGTGAAATTATTTAAAATGAATAAAAATATATTTCAGCATTACTCTTAAAAACATACTCACTATTTCTTTTCTTTTTTTAATTTCTTTGAAAAATTATATTTATACTGTACTATCAATTTCATAGTACTAATCTTAGAAAGAAAATTAAATGATGTGTTGTGTTTTTTACTGTCGATCGGATAGTTATTAAATTAATAGTTTAATTTTGACAATTTAGAGATTGAATTAAAAGAAATGATTATTTTCAGATTTTATTTTTTTATTTCGTGAGAGGTGAAAATTCCGATTTCTTAGGTTTTAAAGGTTAAAAAAATAACCTGCCTAAACTCTAGTAAATTAAATATTAGAAATGGGTATTCATAGGGTTTTTACCCTTTTGCTAGCCATTTACCGTTTATAGTGTATTTGAAGTTTTTTTTTTTTTTTATCATTTTCTTTTAAGTATTTTTTTAACATCCTTAATCATTAAGAAAAAATTTAAAAAATATATAATTTTAATAATAGTCACTTTCTTAATCATTAAGTAAAATAAAAAATTAAAAAAATCAAATACAAAAAGAGTAATAAATGGATAGTAAGAGGATAATAACCCTATTAACATCTATTAGAAATTATCTATGTCCACGTAATGGCTACGTCAATGCCTAAAATAAAGCAAAGAAATTATTGTTTTTAGATCCGGAATTTAAGCAAGAAAAATACTACTTTGTCCATTCAACTTGTCTCTCATTTTGACATCTTATGTATTTTAATTTTTTTCTTTACTTAATAATTAAGGAAGTGACTAATAGTGTATTGATATTTTTTTTATATTTTTTAAAAATGTTTTAAATTGATTAAAAAATATGAATAAATTTTTTTTTTTAAAAAAAAGTGATTTTGGCCTAGTGGTAAGATGGAGCGGACTACTCTAAGGGGTAAAGTGGCACCGTTCTTTAAGCAAATGTAAACTACATTTACATATACTTGCTGGTTATTTGTTCAAATAAATATAAAAGAAATTATCCTCTCTTTTTTTTTTTAATTATTCGAATTATGTTTTCTTCAGTCCATTTTCTTAAAGAAACTTGATCTTTCTAGATGGATCGATTGGACACATTTATTTTATGATGAGAGAATTCCTAGGGATTGGCTCAAATGGTAAGACCTTTAGGTCTAAGGTTTGAATTTTTAAATGCAAATAATCTTTAGAGACCATCAGACCGACAGAACATCTTATTTAAGTACTTAAGATGCATTTGGGATAAACTCCTTGCCAATAGTTTGTGCACCTTCAAGATTAGTCAGGACTTTGTTGGTAGAGTTTTCCTCCTAACTGAGTTTCCAATTTCCCCAAACAAATGTTCATCACAAATTTGAACTATTAACAGTAGTATGAATGCATGTACTGCACAGTACCAGGTGTCACGATATTGCATCAAACCCAAGGTGATTGTACTTTATTTTTAGAAAATACTATATCTTCTTCCAATTTTACTTATATAATGATGATCATATATGCTGATGTAATAGCTATCAAAAATTGTAAAAATTTTAAAATTCGAAATTTGAAAAATTTGAATTAAAACAGAAAATACCCTTAAAATGAGACTGGCACTCAGTAAGTATAATATTGTGTATAAATTGTATATATGTGTATCATTACTCTTATTTTCGAAACAAAACAAAGGCAATAAAATGATTCCAAAATCAATCCCTACATAACATTGTTATGTTCAGGAGGAAAGGATATGACCTGCAAAGGAAAAGAGATTCACATCACAACAAGAGAAGAATAGTTGGTCATTCAAACTTTAAGAACAGTACAAAAGAAATTCACCCAAAACAAAGCGGGAAATTAGACCACTGGCGCCTTTTGATTTATATATATAACTATATTATGCCTTTCCTCATAAAACTGCACCTTCTGATGCACTTTCTGGGCTATCCTACCATTTCGCTAGCACCCCTCACAGGGGCCACAACAAATTAACACACAAGTATGAAGAGAGGATCAGCTGAAATTAAAATTAAAGGCCAAAAGATTGCAGGAAGTAATGAATCTAGTATGAAGCACACCAATATATGATGTAGAAAAGGAAATCAATAAATCCACATGACATGATTGTAGAACAGTATGTAATTCATGGGCAAAAGTATGATCTAGGCTTAGATTATAAGAAAGACACGCTTCTGAAGCATTCTCCCTTTGTTAAAGTTTAGAGCATACAAGTTCTGATCGAACCCAACCCATTATTGTAGTCATTGTGTACACAGATTCTAAGTTGGATTTTTACATAGCACTAGATGAGTAATCATAATTATTAACTTGCATCATTACAAACATCATCTTTTCCTTTTCTTGTTTTCTCAAAGGCGTAAAGGTGGCGCATTTTCTAGCTTTTCTTTTTCTATTTGGCAAATAAGAGGTGGAGACGCATACCAGGAGAGACAGGGCGGAGATTAACCATGGCAAAGGAAAGATGAGTGGTGAAGAATACTCCCGTGTGAGATATTTTGTGAGGCCCGAACGTGTAGGATTCCGAAGACATCTGTGTCCATTTTGCAGATTAAGAACTTCATATTATATATATATAGAGAGAGAGAGAGAGAGAGAGATTGAAGTGGACGATTAGGAAACAGTGAAATAAGTACTAAAAAGGACGAAATGACCACTTGCCTTGATGAGGGAGGAGATTGGTCGGAGCCCTCTTGCTGAAGCAGCTTGGTCTGGAAGTGAGAGAGGTCAACGCCTGTAGCAGCACACAGTTTTACCGGCTCTACGCCAACTTGGTTTATATTGACGAATCATGCAGAAGAGGGCTCTACACCAACTGGGTTTATATTGACGAATAAGCAGTACAAAATAAGGACAATTATAATGTTAGGTGCATTCCGAACGAAATGTTGTCTATATATCTTTATTTAATTAGTAATTAGGAAAGTATTTTTGAATAATATTTTAATTTTTTTAAAATGCATAAGGATATTAAACAAAATGAATGAAAGAAAAGGAAAAGAAAAATCAAATGAACTTATCGGGACTCATCATTGGGCTGTACACTCGATGGATGTAGTATGACTCGCATACTAAATGTGTATCTTAAATATACAGATTAGTGTAAATGCTATTTTTAAAAAATTCTTAATTATTAAAAAAATAAAAACAGTAATAAATTCACTAATAATCATTTTTTAAACCATTAAAAAAAATAAAAAATATATGTGTGGCCACATTCGAAATTCATCCTAGGATTTTACATAAAATAAAGTAATGCCAGATTGACTTTTTAGAAAGAGATAATATTCTAATATATGACATAATTTGATTTGTAACTTTCAAATGATATTTATAGTCTTAAGATATGTAAGTCATGTGCACTTCTTTTAAAAAATGTGGGGTTAATCATTAAAAATAAATAAATTTTTATATGAGTTCCAGATTTATTATTATTATTATTATTTTTTGAAAAAAGTGTATGAGACTTGCATATCCTATAATTGCAAATATAATTTCTCATAAAAAAATATGAATATTTTGTTTCTGTTTATAATTAAAATGAATTTTACTACAAGTATTTATTTTCAAACTCTTTTTTCTATTTTTACAACTTTGCATAAGTGCTCTTTAATAATATATAAATTTATGATTTATTTTTTAAAAATCATTTTTCTATTGTTATAAAAAAAATATTAATTCTTATATATTTATATTATAATTCTTAGTAAAATTATTTATTTTCCAAACTTTTTAAATTTAATTATTTGATTTTTTAACTTTTTATTAAAAGCAAGATTGGATAACTGCAGGATAGGATTCTTTGATTTATCTTCGCATGTTGGTCATTTAGGCCTCATTTGATTACGCAGTTCAGATGATATGAGATATTTTGTTAAAAGTTGAATAAAATATTGTTATATTATACTTTTGTAATATTGTTTATATTTTGAGATTTGAAAAAGTTAAATTATTTATTATATTTTGTGTGGAAGTTTGAGAAATTTATAATTATGAGATGAGATAGTTAAGTTTTGTGTAACCAAACCAATCCTTAAGTCCGTTGAGACAAAAGTGTTGGAAAGGCATAGGAGGGCGGTGTACATTGTAATAGAGAGAAGATATTTATAATAATGGATTCTGCAAGTATAATATATTCATTTTAAAACAGTAAGTATAAAATTTATAAAAAAATTAATTTTTTAATAATCAATTAGCGCCCAACAATCATAACTGTATGTATCATTCTTCAAAAAAATATGTTAGGCATGACCATGACTAAAATGATAAATCCATTGAGTTGTTGGAGTTGGTGGTGCTTTTGCAGCTATTATCAAAGCCATTGGAGGCAGTCGCCTCAACCATTATCATCATTGTGGCTCGTGATTGGGATTGGTGTCCACGTTTGGTAATCTCAATGTCCGCCATGACTTTTCCTTCTTCTCGTCGTCCTCATCTATTAAGATTGTTGTTGTTGCCATTAATGCCAACTACATCAATTCCTCCAATGCCATAAAAAAGGTTTCTTCTTTTACCCCACCTCAGAGTGTGTATGTATGTATGTAGTCATGCTTGTTTGTTGGTGAATTGATACTTGTACTAGCTTTCACTTGGCTTGCTGGTTTTTTTTTTTTTTTTAGGTTTTTCATATATGTACAAGTGCAGATCGTCCTGCTCGATGCAACCATAATTTTTCGGTCCCTTCAACTGAGTTTGCATTTGCTCTTTTGCGTATTTACTAGGTGGTCGATTCTATTGCCTTTCTTTGGTATAATGCAACGTTTGTCATTTGTTGGTAATGGACATCTCATGACCCATGTTGTGTCCACATGGGTGATAAAGTTATTAATTAACTCCCGACAACTACCACTTAACTTCAAGGAAGTTAATTAACCTTCCATGTAAGAGTTTTATGTACATTAAATTAAGAAGTGCGGAAAAAGTATACATACAAAAAGAAAAGCTCTCTCTCTCTCTCTCTACAATTTCTTAGAGTAACTATCTAGATCTCTTGATCTTGAAATGAGGAATTTATTGGGAGAGTCTAATACCTTTCTAAGTGATGTAGATGTGCAGTAACAACAAAGTGACTGGGTTGTAAGACAAGCAAAGATCCGGCCTTGTGGAAATTTATCTCCTTGAGGTAATTCGATTAGCCTTATTTAGCATTGCTATCAGATTCTATGCTGCTTGTTTTTGCCCTTATGAACATGATTACATATTATTTGATACTTTGGAACGAGTTTAAAAACATGTAATTGATGATATGCCATGATTACTGTATGACATGTTTAAGATTAAATTTTCTACATGAAAACATTCCTTATAATGTCATAAATACATCTGTTAAATTTGGTGAAATTTCGTTGCATATAGAAGAAGAAATCCAAAACCCTAATTTTAAAGTTCATGTTTGGACCAAGACTTTGAGCCAATTTTAACCACCCAAATCTTATTTTTTGGACATAAATTTTATATGATTAGAAATATGGACTTAATTTAACATTTCATATGCTTAACTTGGACTTAGTATGAGTAAGTTATGACCAATTGAAAACAGGTGGTCGAAATCGGGAAACAATAGAAATTTAGATTGAGGAAGAAGACGATGAACAGTTTTTTTACCAATCTCACTCTTGGCTACAGAGAGCGTGATCCACCCTTGCACTTGGGATGCGTGTTTGCTCATTTTATTGACACACATACACATTAAGATTACTAAAATTTATCTTTTGACGTCGGAAAAAATCTTGAGCTACGGAGGTGGTGTACACTCTTTGTTACAACAAGTGAAGCAGAGGCAAGACAGTCTCTAGAGCCAAAACGAAGCCCACATGCATAAGAGGAGCGTGGTGGCACGTGCGGCCGCTTTCGGTGTTCAATTTTTATCACGTGTGGCACATGTACTCATCTGTTGGTGTTTAAAGTTGATTCATATTTCTTTTGTAGGCTTAGAACAAAAAATATATATATATTTTTTTTAAATTATTTTTAATAATGTGCTTAAAAAAAACTGGGACACTAGTCATTCTTCCTCAAGTGCATTTATTCTGTGTTATATGAATATTTATATAGATTAGTTATGGATGTATCTTTTGAATTATTGTTAAATGCATGTCTATATTGAATGTGTCCCTAACTTTGATGATCTATTAAACCATTCTCATTAGTTGAGAATATGAGTTCTCTATCCATTGAATCATCATGCATACCACTATGATTGGATGTTTGAGCTTATTTTTTTTTTATTATTATTAAAATGGATAGAGTTGATATTGATAATTTGTTAGGTTCATGTGTAATGTATATATTTATTTTTATGTGAATGGATAAGATGTGGCTTATAAGTAGGGGTGTCAAATCGTGTTAACGGGTCGTGTTCGTGTCGTGTCAAGACATATATATTATACGATATAGGTCAACCCTAACCCGACCCGTTAAGCTTATCGTGTCAGAATCTCAAACCCTAACACGACCCGTTAACATAACGGGTCGTGTCATGTCAACCCGTTATGACCTGTTTATGTAAATAGGTTGAATAAACTCGAAATTAACCCGTTTGACCTAGTTAAGTTTAGTATAATTTTATATAAATGTTAAAATCACAATATCTAGAAAAAAATATAAAATTAACTACAAGCCTAAAATTACAATCAAAACAATAAAAATATAGAAATTAAAATCCCAATAATTTTATTTTTAAGTATAAGGGTATAATTGTAATTTTAACTTTCTTAACGGATTATAACGGGTTATAACGTGTCAAAACGGGTTGATTCGTTATCAACCCGTTAAGCAATCATGTCTTAATGGGTCAACCCGTTTTGACCCGAACCCATTAAGACTAAACCCTAACTCGCTTTTATCGTGTCGTGTTTGTGTTGAGTTAACGAGTCGTATCACATATTGCCACCCCTACTTATAAGTATATCGGTGATGTAGTATCTCTATTTATTTATTATTTTCCTGAAAGTTTTGTAGTAGGATTTTCTTTGAAAATATAATATTGAGAATGTAATTTTATTATTCAGGCCATGTAAAGGGATGTGTTTCACGTCTATGAATGTTACATTTTCAAATGGTAAGACCTTTAGGTCTATGGTTTGAATTTTCAAATGGACACATTTATTTTATGATGAGAGAATTCCTAGGGATTGACTCAAATGGTAAGACCTTTAGGTCCAAGGGTTGAATTTTTTAATGCAAACAATCTTTAGAGACCATCAGACCGAGAGAACATCTTATTTAAGTACTTAAGATGCATTTGGGATAAACTCCTTGTCAATAGTCTGTACATCTTCAAGATTAGTTAGGACTTTGTTGGTAGAGTTTTCCTCCTAACCAAGTTTCCAATTTCCCCAAACAAATGTTCATCACAAATTTGAACTATTAACCATTTGAGTATGAATTTAACAGTAGTATAAATATATAATTATCCTGGATGAGCACATCAAATCTCCACAAATGGAAACGGTAAGAATTATATCATCTTACAAGCAAAGGAATATCAATCTCCATTGTTCATTAGACATTAGGTAGACAAATATCTTTCCCTTTCAGGAGAAAAGGAAAAAAAGTTTTCCTCTTACAATTCAAATAAGGTCAAGTTACCAAGATAATCACGCATAAATTTATTATTATTATTATTATTATTTAACATGAACTTTATGCGGAAAAGATAACCTGTAGTAGAAGTTTCTGGCTCATAAAAAGGAAAATTTACAGGATCTTTCTGTATTCATCTGCCTCTTGTGACATCTCCTCAAGGCTTCTGTACCTCCTTTCCTGATCTAAGTCAAGATTTTTCTTTAATTCTTTCTCCTTTTCGTTTATCTAAACCATGTTAATAAACAGAAAAAATGTAAATATTCAAGTAAAAGGTTAAAGAGCATTGCTATGCATCATCCTACACACCACATACCAATGTGTTTTTTATTTTTTTTTAATTTTTTTTCGATTTTTATTTTATTTTACTCTTTTTGAAACATTTATATTTTTTTATTCATCATCCATATAATACACATTTAATAAGAGAAACAAATAAAAAAAATAAAAAAAATTATGGTGTGTGGTGTGTAGGATGATGCAAAGATTAATACAAGGTTAAAACAAACATAAAAACCAATAGTAAGCAGTGAAGAAAGTTTCCATCTTACAGCATCATAGATCTCATCATTCCTCTCGAAGTCACCAGCTTTCCTTGGCACGATGTGGATGTGAACATGGGGTACTGTCTGTCTTGCCTGGGGTCCATCCAAAGGTTTAAACAAAGATCATGCATTAGTTTCAAATGACCTAAAAATACATCATTACTCAGGAGTAGTGACTAATTGGGGTGTGAAAATATGAACATGAAGTGCTAGCTGTCTGTCATCAAACACCACAGTTTTAAAAGAAGGATAGTAACTGATATTCTAGTAAATAACAACCAGCTTACTTGGATTGAAAATGTGAGAGATGATGCTTTGTGGTAGCTCTCAAGCATACCACCAACCTTTTGTGCTGTGAGCCATAAATCACAAATCTCATCAGCAGTGAGATCAGCAACACGCTTAACCTCACGCCTTGAACATATGAGCACATGTACATATTAATGTCAAGTCAACCTTGAATATTGAACCAACGATAAGATTACAGGTCCACAACAAATTAATACCTCAAAATCCGAATATTTGACATGTAAAACTCTCAATTTGAATTCTGGGGTGCACATATAGTAGCATGTACAATTTTAAGTGGTGATCATAAGAAGTGGTGATGCAGGTCTAGCATTGTAGATATGAAGATGGATGATTTATGTCCTTTGATCAATCAAATCCAATGAGTTGTAGGTGTGAAATCATCACTTTTTCCAAAAGCTTAGATGGTATCATAGCAGAGATCTTGAATTCAAATCCTGACTCTACACTCTAATCCATTTAATTAAATATTCTACGTGTTAGACTCACTCATTGAGAATGAGTATAACTCACACATGAAGGGGAGTGCCAAGAATATAACAATTATTTAAATCTGCCTCTTCTACTAGTTTTATTTTTAGGATAAATAGTAATTTCACATTTCGCATGAGTAGGGTACTGTACCCAAAGGATTTGGTCAATATCCTATAGCAATGAGCACATTGAACTATATGCTCCATTACTGCCACAAGAACCCCCCGTGCGATGTAGGACAAAGCTATTTGACTTGTACCCATAGCAGTAGCCGTGAACGGTACACGTCAAGAGTACTGCGAATAGTATTTTTACATTTGTGATCTTAATGCAAGCCTTATTTGGGACAAGTGACTTAGGTTTCTAAGATTTGGATTTTGGCATTAGAGTGAATGGAGTGCATGAAACCTGGCAAAGCTTGGCAGTCATTGGATGTTCTAAAAAGTTGCTGAATCTCAAGACAGCAGCCCTTGTGTGTACATAAATGCGTGTCATATGCTCAGTCACAAAGAGGTCCCTCTCAATCATTCTGCAGGAGAAAATGCTATGCACATAGCATCCTTGAATGCATGTACTGCACAGTACCAGGTGACAACATATTGCATCAAATCCAAGGTGATTGTACTTTATTTTTAGAAAAATACTATCTCTTCTTCCAATTTTACTTATATAATGATGATCATATATGCTGATGAAATAGCTATTAAAAATTGTAAAAATTTTAAAGCTCAAAATTTGAAAAATTTGAATTAAAACAGAAAATACCCGTAAAATGGGACTGCCACTCAGTAAGTATAATATTGTGTATAAATTGTATATATGTGTATCACTACTCTTATTTTCGAAACAAAACAAAGGCAATAAAATGACTCCAAAATCAATCCCAACATAACATTGTTATGTTCAGGAGGAAAGGATATGACCTGCAAAGGAAAAGAGAATCACATCACAACAAGAGAAGAATAGTTGGTCATTCAAACTTTAAGAACAGTACAAAAGAAATTCACTAAAAACAAAGCGGGCAAATTAGACCACTGGCGCCTTTTGCTTTATATATATAACTATATTATGCCTTTCCTCATAAAACTGCACCTTCTGATGCACTTTCTGGGCTATCCTACCATTTCGCTAGCACCCCTCACAGGGGCCACAACAAATTAACACACAAAGTATGAAGAGAGGATCAGCTGAAATTAAAATTAAAGGCCAAAAGATCGCAGGAAGTAATGAATCTAGTGTGAAGCACACCAATACATGATGTAGAAAATGAAATCAATAAATCCACATGACATGATTGTAGAACAGTATGTAATTCATGGGCAAACGTATGATCTAGGCTTAGATTATAAGAAAGACACGCTTCTGAAGCATTCTCCCTTTGTTAAAGTTTAGAGCATACAAGTTCTGATCGAACCCAACCCATTATTGTAGTCATTGTGTACACAGATTCTAAGTTGGATTTTTACATAGCACTAGATGAGTAATCATAATTATTAACTTGCATCATTACAAAGATCATCTTTTCCTTTTCTTGTTTTCTCAAAGACGTAAAGGTGGCGCATTTTCTAGCTTTTCTTTTTCTATTTGGCAAATAAGAGGTGGAGACGCATACCAGGAGAGACAGGACAGAGATTAACCATGGCAAAGGAAAGATGAGTGGTGAAGAATACTCCCGTGTGGGATACTTTGTAAGGCCCGAACGTGTAGGATTCCGAAGACATCTGTGTCCATTTTGCAGATTAAGAACTTCATATTATATATATATATATAGAGAGAGAGAGAGAGAGAGAGATTGAAGTGGACGATGAGGAAACAGTGAAATAAGTACTAAAAAGAACGAAATGACCACTTGCCTTGATGAGGGAGGAGATTGGTCGGAGCCCTCTTGCTGAAGCAGCTTGGTCTGGAAGTGAGAGAGGTCAACGCCTGTAGCAGCACACAGTTTTACCGGCTCTACGCCAACTGGATTTATATTGATGAATCGTGCAGAAGAGGGCTCTCTATAAGCAGTAAAAAATAAGGACAATTATAATGTTGGGTGCATTCTGAAGGAAATGTCGTCTATATATGTTTATTTAATTAGTAATTAGGACAGTATTTTTGAATAATTTTTTAATTTTTTTAAAATGCATAAGGATATTTAAAAAAAATGAATGAAAAAAAGAAAAGAAAAGTCAAATGACCTTATCGGGAGTCATCCTTGGACTACACATGGATGTAGAACGACTCGCATATTAAATGTGTATCTTAAATATGCAGATTAGTGTAAATGTTATTTTTAAAAAATTCTTAATTATTAAAAAAATAAAAAAATTAATAAATTTACTAATAGTCATTTCTTTAACCATTAAAAAATATATATATATATATGTGGCCACATTCGAAATTCATCTTAAGATTTTACATAAAATAAAGTAATGGCAGATTGACTTTTTAGAGAGAGATGATATTCTAATAAATGACATAATTTGATTTGTATGATTCAAATGATATTTATAGTCTTAAGATATGTAAGTCATGCGTATTTTTTTTGTAAAAATGTTGGGTTTATCATTAAAAATAAATACATTTTTATGTGAGTTCCAGATTTATTTATTTATTTATTTTTTGAAAAAAGTGTATTAGACTTGCACATCCTATAATTGCAAATATAATTTCTCAAAAAAAAATGTGAATATTTTGTTTCGGTTTATAATTAAAATGAATTTTACTACAAGTATTTATTTTTAAACTCTTTTTTCTATTTTTACAGCTTTGCATAATAACTCTTTAATAATATATAAATTTATGATTTATTTTTTTTAAATCATTTTTCTATTGTTATAAAAAATATTAATTCTTATATATTTATATTATAATTCTTAGTAAAATTATTTATTTTCCAAACTTTTTAAATTTAATTATTTCATTTTTTAACTCTTTATTAAAAGCAAGATTAGATGACTGCAAGATAGGATTCTTTGATTTGGTCATTTAGGCTTCATTTGGTTACGCAGTTCAGATGATATGAGATATTTTGTTGAAAGTTGAATAAAATATTGTTATATTATACTTTTGTAATATTGTTTTTGTTTTGAAATTTGAAAAAGTTGAATTATTTATTATATTTTGTGTAGAAGTTTGAAAAATTTGTAATGATAAGATGAGATGAGATGAGATAGTTAGATTTTGTGTAACCAAACCAACCCTTAAGTCCGTCGAGGCAAAAGTGTTGGAAAGGCATAGGAGGGTGGTGTAAATTGTAATAGAGAGAAGATATTTATAATTATAGATTCTACAAGTATAATATATTCCTTTTAAAAAAGTAAGTATAAAATTTTTATAAAAATTAATTTTTTAATAGTCGCCTCAATCATTATCATCATCGTGGCTCACGATTGGGATTAGTGTCCACGTTTGGTAATCTTGATGTCCGCCATGACTTTTCCTCCTTCTCGTCCTCCTCATCTATTAAGATTGTTGTTGTCGCCATTGATTCCAACCACATCAATTCCTCCAATGCCGTAAAAAAGGTTTCTTCTTTTACCCCACCTCAGAGTGTGTATGTATATATGTAGTCATGCTTGTTTGTTGGTGAATTGATACCTGTACTAGCTTTCACTTGGCTTGCTGGTTTTTTTTTTTTTTTTTAGGTTTTTCATATATGTACAAGTGCAGATCGTCCTGCTCGATGCAACCATAATTTTTCAGCCCCATCAACTGAGTCTGCATTTGCTCTTTTGCGTATTTACTAGGTGGTCGATTCCATTGCCTTTCTTTGGTATAATGCAATGTTTGTCATTTATTGGTAGTGGATATCTCATGACCCATGTTGTGTCCACATGAGTGATGAAGTATTAATTAACTCCCCACAACTACTACTTAACTTCAAGAAAGTTAATTAACCTTCCATGTAAGAGTTTTACGTACATTAAATTAAGAAGTGTGGAAAAAGTATACATACAAAAAGAAAAGCTCTCCTCTCTCTCTCTCTCTACAATTTCTTAGAGTAACTATCTAGATCTCTTGATCTTGAAGCGAAGAATTTATTAGGAGAGTCTAGTACCTTTCTAAGTGATGTAGATGTGCAGTTACAACAAAGTGACTGAGTTGTAAGACAAGCAAAGATTCGGTCTTGTGGAAATTTATCTTCTTGAAGTAATTCGATTAGCCTTATTTAGCGTTGGTATCAGAGTCTATGCTGCTTATTTTCGCCCTTATGAACATGATTACATGTTATTTGATGCTTTGGAACGAGTTTAAAAACATGTAATTGATGATATGCCATGATTACTGTATGACATGTTTAAGATTAAATTTTTCTACATGAAAACATTCCTTATAATGTCATAAATATATCTATTAAATTTAGTGAAATTTCGTTGCATATAGAAGAAGAAATCCAAAACCCTAATTTTAAAGTTCATGTTTGGACCATGACTTTGAGCCAATTTTTAACCACCCAAATCTTATTTTCTAGACATAAATTTTATATGATTAGAAATATGGACTTAATTTGACATATCATATGCTTAACTTGGACTTAGTATGAGTAAGTTATAACCAATTGAAAACAGGTGGTCAAAATCGGGAAACAATAGAAATTTAGATTGAGGAAGAAGACGATGAACAGTTTTTTTACCAATCTCACTCTTGGCTACAGAGAGCGTGATCCACCCTTGCACTTGGGGTGCGTGTTTGCTCATTTTATTGACACACATACACATTAAAATGACTAAAATTTATCTTTTGACGTTGGAAAAAACCTTGAGCTACGGAGGTGATGTACACTCTTTGTTGCGACAAGTGAAGCAGAGCCAAGATAGCCTCTAAAGCCAAAATGAAGCCCACATGCTGTAACAACCCGATCCTAAATTTAGACTATAAGATAAGTTTTATTATTTTATTATTATTATTATTATTATCAAATTTTCTAGGATTATTAAATTAGAGTTCTATCAGGATTAAGATTCCTAAACTTACTCACGGTTTCACATGCACATGCACGTATGGCTCTCTTCCCCTCAGCTTTAGGGTTTTGTTTTTATTTTGTTGCAACCGTATATCACACGTTAATTTCATAGTCCATGCACGTCTCCATTCTATTTTTTCTGCAACCGTCCCTTTATATATAGAACTCGTACGTGATAGACGAAAATATCTTCAACCTAGAGCTAGGGTTGCCGCAGCAACTCTATGGTTTTGCACTAGCAGCCGTTGCCCCTACCGTGAACTACCACGAAAATAAGACCCACGACCCTTCCTCTCGCACGGACACAGCCATGTTTTGCACCATGCACGTTGCCCTCAACTTCATGCACAGCCTCCAGGCCACGTCCAGGAAAAACAACCGAAACCAGCCCGGTTTTCATCCACTCGAAAAGAGGCGCAAAACTCCTTGCACCACCACCACCCCAAACTACCAACTCTGCCCAGCCCACCCTCAACCTCACGATAGCCCCCTGTTCTTGCACCAAGAAACAGAGCACCTACTACAGCCCCGTTCATGAGAAACCAAAGAATCCCCACCATGCTGAAGCAGCTACAGACAGCCCAAAAATTTGCCACCACCGGAATATACCCAGAATGCGTCGATGCGTTGGACAGCCACCGTAAGCCAATGGCCAGCCGCATCTCTCCACTGTCAACAACCAAAAGAGGCCCATGTGCTTTACTCAGCCCATCGCCGATCACCCTAAGACGTTGGAGCACAACCACGGTGCCAGAAACCACCGACTAGCATGACTGCCAACCACCCATAGCCGCCGCACGTCCGCTTCTCTTCCACAGTGAGCCCCTGCCTCGCACGTCTCTTTCCCTCTCTCCCGAGCCTCTGTTTCTCTTTATAGTATTAAGTTGTGTTTTCAGGTTTTTATTTACTACATACTATAATAGTAAGATTACCTTTATGCCTTTAAAACCTTTGCTTTGAAAGCTCCCGTAGATCATTTTGTAGGAACCTTTTAATGTACTTTAAATTGGGCTTAATTTTATTATGTTTCAATAAACTGTTTTATTGATTTTACTGGTTTGGAATTTTAATCAAGTCAAAGTTTTTACTTTAATAAATATATTAATCATAAGTTTTTATTATAAGAAAGTGTTTAGAAGATTTGAAATATATTTTAAAATATATCTTTGAGCCTAATATTTTAGTTGATTTTCCTTTGTATATATAGCAGGATATTAATAAAACTATTGTGTTATTAAGTATTAAATTAAGATTGAATTATACTAATAGCCTACAATAATTTTATGTTGAATACTATTAAGTTTATCCTTATGAATCCGGTGTTTCCACCAATTGTGTTTTTATTAAACTTAGATATATATTTAATAATATTGAAAGATTAGATATTATATTAATATTTAAATTACAGTGGTTAATCATTTATTTTAAATACTTTAAATCTATGTTATGAAGTGAACCTCTAATATTTTTATAATAGATTTTGATATTTTTATGCTATTGAAGTTGTAAATTTAAAATAAAGAAATATGTTATTAGTATTTTAAGTAATTTAAAGATATAAGAATTTATTAATTTTATGGTGTTAAGCAAGATGTTTATTTGACTATCTTCTAGATTAGGAATTTAATTAAATAGGTTATTAGTACATGTTGTTTCTAAACAGATTTAGTAATATTTAATATTGTGTATAGGTGACGAATTACGACTTAAGATTTAAGAAGAAGCACAGCAAAGTAAGTAATTTGATCACAAATTAGGAACATCACAGTTTAGCTTATATATCAGTATTATTCAAGCCAGTTTATTGTCAGCCATTATTTATGTACCACTCATGTCATATGCAAACATGTCATCCAGCATAGCATACGATCATATCATTCGGCATCATGTTCAAATTCAGAAATTATAATTATGTATGTATTATGTCATGCATCTCATGTGTATAAGACACGTAAGCTATCTTAAATTCAAGTGCAAGATAAGATCAGATCAGTTAATTATATGGTCATTTAGATGCATGGTACCAATGCAGTTCAGATCAGGGTAGATGTGCAAGCCACGGACTCAAGCGTGGTTCACCATAGTATGCCAGAATATTATCAGCGGCTCCCCTCGTGGCCACGGGACGTGGGGCCGGTGCACAACCTCGCACACAGGGTTAAGTGTGTTGGCTTGTCAGTTCAGTCAGTTAAAACAGATCAGTCAGTTAATTCAAATAAATCAGTCATGCATAGCATAAATATCAGTATGAACAGTCATGAATTTTAAGTTCGCAGCATGAAAACTTTTATAAAAACCTTATGTTTAGTATATTAACTTTGTGATGGATTTCTTACTGAGTATTTGACTCATTTTAATTTGTTTTCATGTTTTTAACCACCCAGATGAGGATGATGATTACGAGCAGGCAGACCAGGATTAGAAGGAGCAGTTATTTTAGTTTCAGACATCCTAGAAATAAATTTATTTTAGTGCATTCATGACATGACTTTTATTCAATTTATTCATTTAAGTTTTTTAAGACATTTTTATCAGACAAAGTTTCATGAAATAAATTCTAAATTGTTTTTCATTTAATATGAGATCTTTTGCCAGGTTTATTTTATGAAAAACACGTGACACACCTAGCCTACAGGAAGGGAGTGTTACACACGCGTAGGACGAGCGTGGTGGCATGTGCGGCTACTTTTGGTGTCCAATTTTTATCACGTGTGGCACGTGTACTCATGTGTTGGTGTTTAAAGTTGATTCATATTTCTTTTCTAGGCTGAGAACAAAAAAATTATTTTTTAAATTATTTTTAATAATGTGCTTAAAAAAAACTGGGACACTATTCATTCTTCCTCAAGTCCATTTATTCTGTGTTATATGAATATTTATATAGATTAGTTATGGATTTATCTTTTGAATTATTGTTAAAGGCATGTCCATATTGAATGTGTCCCTAAATTTCATTACCTATTAAGCCATTCTCATTAGTTGAGAATATGGGTTCTCTATCCATTGAACTATCATGCATACCACTATGATTGCATGTTTCAGCTTTTTTTTTTTATTTATTTATTTTATTAAAATGGATAGAGTTGATATTGATAATTTGTTGGGTTTATGTGTAATGTATATATTTATTTTTATGTGAATGGATAAGATGTGGCTTATAAGTATATCGATGATGTAGCATCCCTATTTATTTATTATTTTCTTGGAAGTTTTGTAGTAGGATTTTCTTTGAAAATGTAATATTGGAAATGTAATTTTATTATTCAGGCCATGTAACGGGATGTGTTTCACGCCTATGAATATTACATTTTCAAATGATAAGACCTTTAGGTCTAAGGTTTGAATTTTCAAATGGACACGTTTATTTTATGACGAGAGAATTCCTAGGGATTGACTCAAATGGTAAGACCTTTAGGTCTAAGGTTTGAATTTTTGAATGTAAACAATCTTTAGAGACCATCAGACCAAGAGAACATCTTATTTAAGTACTTAAGATGCATTTGGGATAAACTCCTTGTCAATAGTCTGTGCACCTTCAAGATTAGTTAGGACTTTGTTGGTAGAGTTTTCCTTCTAACCGAGTTTCCAATTTCCCCAAACAAATGTTCATCACAAATTTGAACTATTAACCATTTGAGTATGAATTTAACAGTAGTATGAATATATAATTATCCTAGATGAGAACATCAAATCTCCACAAATGGAGACGGTAAGAATATATCATCTTACAAGCAAAGGAATATCAATCTCCACTGTTCATTAGACATTAGGTAGACAAATATCTTTCCCTTTCAGAAGAAAGGAAAAAAAGTTTTCCTCTTACAATTCAAATAAGGTCAAGTTACCAAGATAATCACGCATAAATTTATTATTATTATTATTATTTAACATGAACTTTATGCGGAAAAGATAACCTGTAGTAGAAGTTTCTGGCTGATAAAAAGGAAAATTTACAAGATCTTTCTGTATTCATCTGCCTCATGTGACATCTCCTCAAGGCTTCTGTCCCTTCTTTCCTGATCTAAGTCAAGATTTTTCTTTAATTCTTTCTCCTTTTTGTTTATCTAAACCATGTTAATAAACAGAAAAATTGTAAATATTCAAGTAAAAGGTGAAAACAAACATAAAAACCAATAGTAAGCAGTGAAGAAAGTTTCCATCTTACAGCATCATAGATCTCATCATTCCTCTCGAAGTCACCACCTTTCCTTGGAACGATGTGGATGTGAACATGGGGTACTGTCTGTCCTGACTGGGGTCCATCCTAAGGTTTAAACAAAGATCATGCATTTAGTTTCAAATGACCTAAAAATACATCATTACTCAGGAGTAGTGACTAATTGGGGTGAAAATATGAACATTAAGTGCTAGCTGTCTGTAATCAAACACCACCGTTTTAAAAGAAGGATAGTAACTGATATTCTAGTAAATAACAACCAGCTTACTTGGATTGTAAATGTGACAGATGATGCTTTGTGGTAGCTCTCAAGCATACCACCAACCTTTTGTGCTGTGAGCCATAAATCACAAATCTCATCAGCAGTGAGATCAGCAACACGCTTAACCTCACGCCTTGAACATATGAGCACATGTACATATTAATGTCAAGTCAACCTTGAATATTGAACCAATGATAAGATTACAGGTCCACAACAAATTAATACCTCAAAATCCAAATATTTGACATGTAAAACTCTCAATTTGAATTCTGGGGTGCATATATAGCAGCATGTACAGTTTTAAGTGGTGATCATAGTAAGTGGTGATGCAGGTCTAGCATTGTAGATATGAAGATGGATGATTTATGCCTTTGGTCAATCATATCCAATGAGTTGTAGGTGTGAAATCATCACTTTTTCCAAAAGCTTAGATGGTATCATAGTAGAGATCCTGAGTTCAAATCCTGACTCTATACTCTAACCCATTTAATTAAATATTCTACGTGTTGTGCTCACTCATTGAGAAGCAATATAACTCACACGTGAAGGGGAGTGCCAAGAATATAACAATTATTTAAATCTGCCTCTTCTACTAGCTTAAGTTTTTAGGATAAACAATAATTTCACAATTCACATGAGTAGGGTACTGTACCCAAAGGCTTTGGTCAATATCCTATAGCAATAAGCACATTGAACTGTATGCTCCATTACTGCCACAAGAACCCCCCATGTGATGTAGGACAAAGCTATTTGACTTGTACCCATAGCAGTAGTAGCCGTGAACGGTACACATCAAGAGTACCGCGAATAGTATTTTTACATTTGAGATCTTAATGCAAGCCTTATTTGGGACAAGTGACTTAGGTTTCTAAGATTTGGATTTTGGCATTATGAGTGAACGGTGTGCATGAAACCTGGCAAAGCTTGGCAGTCATTGGATGTTCTAAAAAGTTGCTGAATCTCAAGACAGCAGCCCTTATGAGTACATAAATGCGTGTCATATGCTCAGTCACAAAGAGGTCCTTCTCAATCATTCTGCAGGAGAAAATACTCTGCACATAGCATCCTTGAATGCATGTACTGCACAGTACCAGGTGACAACATATTGCATCAAATCCAAGGTGATTGTACTTTATTTTTAGAAAATACTCTCTCTTCTTCCAATTTTACTTATATAATGATGATCATATATGCTGATGTAATAGCTATTAAAAATTGTAAAAATTTTAAAATTCAAAATTTGAAAAATTTGAATTAAAACAGAAAATATCCGTAAAATGGAGCTGCCACTCAATAAGTATAATATTGTGTATAAAATTGTATATATGTGTATCACTACTCTTATTTTCGGAACAAAACAAAGGCAATAAAATGATTCCAAAATCAATCCCAACATAACATTGTTATGTTCAGGAGGAAAGGATATGACCTGCAAAGGAAATGAGAATCACGTCACAACAAGAGAAGAATAGTTGGCCATTCAAACTTTAAGAACAGTACAAAAGAAATTCACCAAAAACAAAGCGGGCAAATTAGACCACTGGCGCCTTTTGATTTATATATATAACTATATTATGCCTTTCCTCATAAAACTGCACCTTCTGATGCACTTTCTGGGCTATCCTACCATTTCGCTAGCACCCCTCACAGGGGCCACAACAAATTAACACACAAGTATGAAGAGAGGATCAGCTGAAATTAAAATTAAAGGCCAAAAGATTGCAGGAAGTAATGAATCTAGTGTGAAGCACACCAATACATGATGTAGAAAAGGAAATCATGACATGATTGTAGAACAGTATGTAATTCATGGGCAAAAGTATGATCTAGGCTTAGATTATAAGAAAGACACGCTTCTGAAGCATTCTCCCTTTGTTAAAAGTTTAGAGCATACAAGTTCTGATCGAACCCAACCCATTATTGTAGTCATTGTGTACACAGATTCTAAGTTGGATTTTTACATAGCACTAGATGAGTTATCATAATTATTAACTTGCATCATTACAAAGATCATCTTTTCCTTTTCTTGTTTTCTCCTAGACGTAAAGGTCGCATTTTCTAGCTTTTCTTTTTCTATTTGGCAAATAAGAGGTGGAGACGCATACCAGGAGAGACAGGGCGGAGATTAACCATGGCAAAGGAAAGATGAGTGGTGAAGAATACTCCCGTGTGGGATATTTTGTGAGGCCCGAACGTGTAGGATTCCGAAGACATCTGTGTCCATTTTGCAGATTAAGAACTTCATATTATATATATAGAGAGAGAGAGAGAGAGAGAGGGAGAGAGAGGGATTGAAGTGGACGATGAGGAAACAGTGAAATAAGTACTAAAAAGAACGAAATGACCACTTGCCTTGATGAGGGAGGAGATTGGTCGGAGCCCTCTTGCTGAAGCAGCTTGGTCTGGAAGTGAGAGAGGTCAACGCCTGTAGCAGCACACAGTTTTACCGGCTCTACGCCAACTGGGTTTATATTGATGAATCGTGCAGAAGACGGCTCTCTATCAGCCGTAAAAAATAAGGACAATTATAATGTTAGGTGCATTATGAAGGAAATGTTGTCTATATATCTTTATTTGATTAGTAATTAGGATAGTATTTTTGAATAATATTTTAATTTTATTAAAATGCATAAGTATATTAAAAAAAATGAATGAAAAAGAAAAAGAAAAGTCAAATAATCTTATCGGGACTCATCCTTGGACTACACCCTCGATGGATGTAGTATGACTCGCATACTAAATGTGTATCTTAAATATGTAGATTAGTGTAAATGATATTTTTAAAAAATTCATAATTATTAAAAAAATAAAAACATTAATAAATTCACTAATAATAATTTCTTTAACCATTAAAAAATATAAAAAATAAAAAATATATGTGTGGCCACATTCGAAATTCATCCTAGGATTTTACATAAAATAAAGTAATGCCAGATTAACTTTTTAGAGAGAGATGATATTCTAATATATGACATAGTTTGATTTATAAGATTCAAATGATATTTATAGTCTTATGATATGTAAGTCATGCGCACTTCTTTTAAAAAGTGTGGGGTTTATCATTAATTTCTTAAGAAATTAATAAATATACTAATTGTATCATATTACACATCATAAATATTCTACAACTAACAATGTCTTAAAAAGTTTTAAAATTAGATAGTTAAAGTTATATAGATGAATTGAAGTGAGAGAATTCATTTCTTCTTTCCTCGCCTACCCCGCTTCTGTTGCAATGATATAACACGCTCCATTTGCACTATCATCTCCCGCTGCACTTGTTGTTGGACTTCATTGTCCATTCTTTCTTCCGGGTCTCTTTGTTGGTCCTGCAAACACGTCTCTAAAAGAGATTGTCGCTCTAAGAGGGACTCCAACTCTTGCTGCCTCGATCTCATATACTCATTCTCGCGTCTTACGGCTTCCAAATTTTTGGTAAGATTATTAATTTGTGAAGTCAAAGAGGATGAGAGGATGAACCAGAATGCTTGAAAGATCATCCCGAACCTCTTGTCATACTAGAGTTGGGTCTGAGCACTTGCGTGAATATGTCTATGTCACTTGGAGAGGATTCTTTAGAAATTGAATGTATCTCCATCATTTTTTCCTGTCATGTCAAAGAAAACACACAATAAGTAACGTATTAAAAGAAATAAAAAATAAAATTTTCACATGTTGCATAATTGATTTAACAAAAATAACAACGCTTACATAATTATCTGCAGCGACAGGATCCATCCACTCACTACTCTCATTAGTGTGAGCAACAGCATAGACATGAATGAGGGAAAAATTTTCTGGATCATCACGTTTCTAACAAAGCCACATTAGCAATTTTAAAAAGATGATATTAGTACTTAAATAAAAATAGTTAAATAAATATATATTCTATAATATTATTAATTACTATTTTCTCAGCAAGATGGTAGAATGATCTTAAACCAGCACGATGGTGGACAGTCAAAGCGGATCTATTATTAGTATTCGTGGAACTTAAATACTACAAAATTAATTAAGAATGTTAATTGATATATATACATAAAATATATAGCCCAAATATATATGTAAATAATCATTAGATATTATTAATCCAGAATATCTGATAATCTGAAGTTACGAAAAGATCACAATACTTTCTCCAATCGTCTAACTTCATCTGCTGGAAAGGGGATTGCGCAGCCTCTTCAACCGTCTCAAACTTCTTGAAGTGGTCATGACATCGTCCCTTGTGACGTCGAAATACTGTAGCCATCAACCCATTCATAGTTCTCAAATTCTCGCTACGGTCAAAGTTGAGTTCGAATTAATCCTAATAAGTGAATTACGTTAAAAATATAATATACTAATATAGTATACAACAAATGTATTCTCAACGTAAACTCATCAGCACACGGCTCCGAATGTGCTTCTTAATCTCGAGCGAAACATCTCACCATGATCGCACATAAAATGGAGTATAAGCTCGGATAACTGTACCAATATATGAAGAAAGCATTGCTGCACTATCATCCACGCCTCCAGTGAAATTATTAGGAATGTTGACCTTAAGTTTTCTATGCCTTCGGCATTTCTCAAGAGAAATGCCACGTGTATAACCACAACCACGATGAGCGGATGCATCAACTATTAGATATAATATAATTATATCTATATAGTTATTGAGATAAAAGTATTGATATATAATTAACTATGTTGTTATTTTCTTACTGGTAGGTGTCGACTGATTGTTGTTCTCTTGCGTCTGCACTTGATCTTCAAGAGGGAAACACTCTGGTGGAGAGTCCTCAATAGGTT